>CAIGRB010074122.1:3189-23547 GCA_903798255.1 Fraxinus quadrangulata | reverse complement strand
TAGGAATCTCACTAGTGAGCTTGAGAAAACCTCTATGAGAGCTAATGAGCTGATAGTTGAAAAGGAAACCTTAGAAATTCAAGTTAAAAATCTTCTAAGCGACCTAGAGCATTCCAAGTCTCAACTTCTTGCATTTTCTAGTGGTTCTATAAAACTAGATAGCATTCTCAGAATGGGTAAGCCTGCTGGTAATAAGAGATGTCTAGGATATAATAAAAATGATCATAATATTGCTAATACGTCCAAGCCCACATTTGTCATTGGTACTGACCATCTTAATCATGTGTCTAACCTTGAACCTAAGAATAAGAGATATATAGGACAAATGCCTACTAGACAGTGTAGGACACGCCATCCTCAGAATAACAACCACATACCTTTGGTCCTATGTTTATCCCTACTTGTTTTCATTGTGGTAAGTTAGGATACCTAAAGCCTAGGTGTCGTCATTTCCTGAACAAAAATAGAAATTGAAACTTAAATAGAAATAAGAATTAGGTTTATATTGGTAAGATTGACTTCCTTACTAATTAAGTAAGTAAATTGATCAAGTTAATGACACGAATGATCGAAAATATTCATGTCATTAGATAAGTTTGGGTGAAGAAAAGTGATCTGAAAATTTTTTAAATAGATCACGATGCTCTTAAAGGTAAGAATATTTACATACCTAACTGATTAGGTATTTTTAGAGCTTACTCATGTTTTATCATTTTTTATATTGATTTATGCATGCATCATATTTGTTTATTTATTTTCTAGGTAGAAAACTCAAGCATATTTTGTATTTTTATTTTTTGTATATTAAAACTTTTTTTTTTTTTTTGTACTTAGTGCATTCATACTTTAAAATAATAAAAAAAAATCGAAAATTGAAAAATAAAAAATAAAAAATGCGGGAAATTTTTTTTAAAAGCATAATATATATTATACTTGAATCTGTTTGCTATAATCAAGCATGGATTTAATCGATGAGATGTAACATAATTTCCATTGCTCGCTTAAGTTATTATGGAGTGCTTAGTATATGTGTCTTCCTGTACCATCTGCACCGCACACACTATGATATTGTTAGTGGGACTCAACCGCATATGTGAGATTTAGGATGGCAATCACATGTTAGTAATGTGACTTTGAACATGAACTAACATTATTTATTAGACTTAAACTCTCAAGTTTATCTCCAATAACAAAAAGCTCAATATCTTATGTTTTTTCTCCAGAACCTATTTGACTCGATCAATTAAGCTTACGAGGTTTCTCATAACCTAATGTCTATGGTCAATTGACTTAGGTTAATCGGCTTAAAGCTCGCAACATAGGTCATTTTAGTCACTTAATGGAGAATAGCATGCACTTAAAATGTGAAAAATAATAATAAACTTAAAATATTGAAAGATGTGAAAATAAAATTTACTCAAAGCTAGGGGGAAAAGAAAATATCAATACAAAATGAAATTTTTTTTAAAGGTTCTAATACCATTTAAATGGTTTGACTTTCATAAATAGAGGAATACACTTATTGGTTGTGATGTTTAGCATGTCCTTTCTTACAAAATTAAGGTTTGGAGTACTACTTACAAAGTATTAGTGACACTTTATACATATGGATCACTTGTACAATTTACTCCATGTTAACTTGAACTAAGTATGCGGGAAGGTTTACTGTACATTGCTTATACTTGTGCATGCTAACAACATCATTTTTTAGTTATTATATGTTAATGTTAAAAAATGGGAGAGTAAAGCATTTTTGTGATACTTTTAATTATCCGTCACTTCGTCATTTGTGACAAAAGGGGAAGAGTAAAGTAAATATTGTGAATGGGAGATTTTTAAATTTTTAAATTTTTTAAAGATGTAGTAGATTGGTGGGGGAAAATTTGTTGATTGCATTGCATTGCGTTGCATACCTATCTATCTACCTAGCTATTTGAGTTTTTGATGTCTGTGTGATGCTAATATTTTTGTTGGTGTTTGGATTAACATTAGTGTCACATCTTGTTCTAGCTAATGTTGGTATCATGTGTTTAATAATTTTATTCTTTCCTGTATCACGTGCTTTTGCACTTGTATTTTAGTTGTGAATTTTAGGAAACGAGTTTAACAAGGAATACAAGAGGCATCACTCTGATGAAGCTTGGGTAGTTTAGATTTTGTATTTAGTTTTCCTTGACTTATTGTATAGTTTTTTCACCTAATGCTAAGGGAGAGTTTGTTAGGTTTTTAGTGTTGGCAATTATGTGGACAAAAGAACTAATTTGTAACGTGTTGTAAAAATCNGATCACCCTTGTTTTGGTATGAAGAAAATTAATAACATCATATAACAAATTATGATCACTACAACTTCTTACACATTTTATAACATTTAAATATAGCATTCTTATAGATAATGCTATAAAATAAAATAAATTTTTATTTAAATCTAATATAATAGCATTCATTAAAGGCCCATAGTGTCCGGTACATTTGATGAACAAATTAAAACGATTGAACTGATACTACTGAAGTTAGTAGAAGACCAATATTATCAGTAGTCTGTGTGTGCATCATTTTCATATTCAGGTATGGATTTTTTAGACATAATTAATCACACTTCTTTTTTTAACAACAATTGACGTTGTAGCTTTACTCTAGCATCTATTCTTTTGTCTATAATTTAAATGTTAACTGCTTCTCTAACGGTGACAGGACCTCCTAGCTATTGCTTGAATTGATAGTGTCGGTTAAAATTTTTTACTTTACATTATTTTTACAATCTAATAAGTTGTATCACTTTGTTAATTTTCAGATTCAAATGCACCATTTTCATTGGTTTGACGGATGTCTTCTCCAAACAAGTTGAAAGAATTCAAGAAATTTTCTTTATTTATGGCATTTTCAAGCATATATTGCTATTAGTATTTGATTTGAAGTCAAAATATAATTAGATTTCCTTATTAAACAGCTACATGTGTATTTCTACAAGACAATATTGATGTATATTTTGGAATTTATTGTTGGTCTGATTATTGTTGTTCATACTTTAGTCGAAAGAATAATGCTACTGAATAGTTACATTTAACAATTAACAAATTATGAATGTTATTTATTATGTATACATTACAATAAAAAATGTTTTGAAAATGATACATTATATTCAATAAATGCTATAAATATTAAAAAAATTATGATGAAAAAAGAATGCTATTGAAGTTGTAATCATAACGATTAACGAATGTTATTAAAGCCAAAATTATAATGGAGAAAAATGCTATCAAATTAAAAATGATTGCTTGAAAAGAATGCTACGTAAAAGTTTCTTATAGCATTTATAATAGCATTCAAAAAAATGTTATAATAGAAGTATGACTTTTGATAACACCACCTACAGTAGCATTCCAAAATAGAACCTGATAAATAGCATTCTTTGCAAGCAATAGATGAGTTAATATGTTGTTGTGGATAAAAGTAATTCAATATTTAATATTGAAACATTCGTGAAAACAAATAGTTTAAGATAGATATAATATTCACAATTTAAAATTGTAGAAAATTAATTCATACCTCAAGTAAAAAAACAAAATTGAAATAGTCAGCCAAAAGTTCTCGCTGAACTCTTTCGAAAACAATTCAACAATGCTGCAATATATTGTGAAATTGAAAAGAGAGCCTGGTTAAAAATTGCAGCATCGAACTACTGTCATGAGCATTTGGAGTACATAAAATTTTCAAAAGAAAAGGAAAACAACCATATATACAATTTATGAACACATACAATTCTATAGCACCCACCTTCAAAACCTGCTCTAATATTTTCCAGCACCAAAATCAACGAGGTACCGGTGTAATCTGATTTTGAGAAAACCGTAAGGCTGATTTGAGGAAATTTTGATAAACGTGGAAAGGGGAAGGGGAAAAGAGTTTGGGTCGGCTAATTGATAACACCAACTGTGTAATCTTGAAAGGAAAAGGGGCTTTGGGAGGAAAGGAGAAGAAAGAAAACAAAAACGAAAGGGAAAAAAAAAGGAGAAGGAAAAGAAAATGTGGGAGTCTGGGAGAAGAAAGAAATGCGAAAGAGAAGAAAATGTGGAAGAAGAAAATGAAGTAGGAAAACGAAAAGGAAAGAAAATCATTGAAAAAAATGTAGTGAGCGCGAAGGAAGAAAAAATTCCCCTTTTTTATCTTGCATAATATACATGGCATGCCTCGGTAGTATGCTGTAACTTTTAACTTTTTTATGGCATGTCCAATATAAAAGCTGTAAATACATTAAGTAATTAAAAATTTACGGCACACATTTAAGGCATACCATAAATAGTCTATTTTTACATGTTTTATATGCACGCCAAAAGCCAATTTTTCTGTAGTGTAGGACCTTAACAAATATGTAATTGTAGTAATTAAATAAGATTAAAAACTAAACATATATAAGAACACTTAGAGGTGGAATTAATTGAAGAGGAAAATTTCAACAAGAGTGCGCTAAAAGGGTAAAACGTATTGATGAGTGTGTTTCATTCATGAAATTAATACTATTTAAACTTAATATTTGTTTGTTCTTAAGAGTTTTAGGACATTTTGATGTATGTTTTCATGTTTTGTTGTAAGTTAGGTGAAATGGTGATAAAAGGCGACTCTTGGAGTAATTAGAAGTCATGAGTGGTGATGATATGAACCGAGGACTTGGAAACATTCAAAGAAGCAAGAATCCGGGCATAGAAGGAAAAATTCAGCAGAGAAGGCAGAGCCTAAGTGCCACTCAAGCCAGGAGAAGATAGAATTTCAACAGAATGCTGCCTGACCAATGCCTAGGAGCCACAGCATAAAAAGAGGAAGCGCCGCAGCGCCACTTAGGCCCTGTGCCGTGGAATTTAATGTTAATTTAATCCGAAAAAGCCCAATTAACCCTAACTGGAGATAGACATTGAGGAGGTCATGAATACAACTTTTTAGAAGATTTCGGAGGACTCTTCGAAGATGGCTAATCTAGCGAAGAAAGCAATTGAAGGAAGAGAGGGATGAGAAGGAAGATTGATTGAACTCCAAAATAGTTTTTCTCCTTCATGTTTATTATTATGAACTTGAATTTTCTTTATTTTCCAATCATGAACTAAGTCAATTATCTAGGGATTGATGTAATTTATACTTGATATTAAGTTTTGATTTTCAATATTTATTTCATTGAATTTTCTTCTAAGTTCATTTGTGTTATTTGTTTTGATGTTTTCAATTAACTGGCCATTAATTGATTGATTGATTTGATGTTTAAGATTCGACACTCGAAAGAGACAATTTTGAATGTGATCATAGAATAATACAATCTAGGATTTTATATGTTTCAAGAGAAAGTATGAAAATTTTGAAGCGGTTTTACAAATAACCATAGAACTTGGAAGATTCTAGAGTTTTTATTTATTTATTTTTGGAATAGAGATATTGTAATCGGAATGTAGAAATGATTTTTACTCGGTACTCAAGAGAGGGATTAGATATATTAGGGTTCTTTGCTTATAAATTAGGAAAATCAATTGGAGATAAATAGAGAATTAAGAGACATAGTTGATAATTAAATGAAATCAAAACCCTAGGTTTTTCTCATATTATTTTAATCCTTAAAAATTGACATCCTATCGTTAATTTAGTCAAACTTTCAATTTAGATTTAGTTAAATTGCATTGATTCCATTAATTTGATCGTCTAGATAAATCGAGGGTTAATATATTTATAGTACTTAGTAGAGATTTAATTATCAATCCCTATGGATTCAACATCCTAACTCGTTGTTATATTATAAAACTTGACATTGTGCGCTTGCTGTATAATTCAATTAACAAGTATCATCCATCTTTCTCATTTTTTAATTGAGTTTTATTTGTGTTTAGCCAATTTTTCCTAACATTTATTACCATGAGTTCGGCAGATAGAACCTTCCCGAGAAAAGGCAATGCAACCATGAAAAAAGAAGAGAACCAAACTCACCTACGTACAGGTCATATTTTCAAAACTACATGCTAGTCTTTCGAAAGGCGGCAAGCTTTGCACTCTGGCTAGTGCCGAGGGGTCAGTTTTTGTTCGATGAAATAATGTTGTGTCAAGGAATGGAAGTAAAAGTTAGTATATTTGACTGTCTTTTATAATTTGGTTGAAGCTATAAATTGAAGAAAGTATACTTTTTTGAAAGAATGTGGGATTATTTGAAGTGTATTGGGATATTGCATCGTCTAGCTTTTGATAATTCGGAGGGGAGCTTTTTTCTTTATCATAACATAGTGATTCATAAACACGAGGATCCACCGCTCCAGATGAAATTATATAGTTATGCACGTGTAGTAAACATGTGGAATTCATGCTTCTTTTCTAGTTGAATAAATCACTTTCGAAAATAGCATTTAGCGAAAGGAGGAAGATTGACATAGTATTCATTAATAAATCAATAACAAATAAATAAATACGAGGAAAGAACCGTAAAATACCCACATTCCAGTAATATAGGTACAGTAGCAGATCTAAGAAGCTTGTAAGAGTTCTTCACCATGAGTACTCGACCACTATTCTTCAACCTTTTCAGACTTCGAGTCAACAGCACCGAGTGAGTGGATGGCAGATTCGAGTACTGACTCTCTACATACTTAGCTATGTCCCTTCTGCACGACTCACTCCTTCAATACCCAAATTCCTGCTGTTATGATCTAAGCATGTTGTTGTAAAGTTCGAGGACTAGACAAGCATGGCCACCCGAATTGCAGATTGATATTTTAAAGTTTCGAAACCAAATTCTCACTGTTAAAACCTCTCTCTTGATTGAATACAATTGTGCCTTAAGATGAAATTATATAGTTATGTACGTGCAGAACATGTCGCAAATATGTGCACCTTTTCTAGTACAATATAAAGCATTTGAAAATAGCATTCACGGAAAGGAGGAAAATTAACACAGTATTCACTAATTAATCTATTTTATAAATTTGTAACAAATACTACCAAATAAATAAATACAGAAAAGGAAATGAAAAATACTATGACATCAAAGAAATGGAAAATACCCATATTTTGCAGTAATAGATACAGTAGCAGATCTAAGAAGCTTGTAAGAGTTCTTCATCATGAGTACCTGACCATTGTTCTACAACCATTTCAGATTGTGAGTCAGCAATGCAGAGCAAATGGGTGGGAGGTTCGATTGTAAAGTTTGAGTACTAGACAATCATGTCCAGTGATTCGTAAACACGAGAATTCGTTGCTCAAGATGAAATTATATATTTATGCAAGTACAGAACATACCGGAAATGTGTGCGCCTTTACTAATACAACATAAAGTGTTTGAAAATAGCATTCACGGAAAGGAGGAAGATTAAACAGTATTCCGTAATTAATCTTTTTTATTATTTTTTAATAAATACTTTCAAATAAAGAAATACAAGAAGGAAATGAAAAATATTATGTCATCAAAGAAATGGAAAATACTCATATTTGCGGTTATAGGTCCAGTACCAGATCTAAGAAGCTCGTAAGAGTTATTGATCATGAGTGCCTGACCATTGTTCTTCAACCGTTCAGATGGCGAGTCAACAGCGCCGAGTGAGTGGGTGGCAGGTTCGAGTACTGACTCTCTATGTACTTAGCTATGTTCCTTTTGCTCGACTACCTCTTTCATTGCCCAAATCCCTGCCGTTATCATCTAAGAACATTGTTGTAAAGTTTGAGGACTAGACACTATTCATGGCCGCCCCAATTGCAGTTTAATATTTCCAGTTTCCAAACCACATTCTCACAGTTTTGTTGAAAACAATTGAGCCTCATAACACAAAACATGAGAATCTGTTGCACAAGATGAATTTATATAGTTATGCACGTGCATAACACGTCCGAAATGCATGTGCCTATTCATATATATATATATAGCATTTGAAAATAGAATTCACGGAAAGAAAGAAGATTAGCACATATTCATTAATTAATCTTTTTTGATAAATATGTAACAAATACTACCAAATACAGAAATACAAGAAAGGAAATGCAAAATACTATGTCATCAAAGAAATGGAAAATACCCATATTTTGCAGTAATAGGTACAGTAGCAGATCTAATTAGAAGCTTGTAAGAGTTCTTGATCTTGGGTACCTGACCATTGTTCTTCAACCATTTAAGATGGTGAGTCAACAACGCCAAGTGAATGGGTGGAAAGTTCAAGTACTGACTCTCTATGTACTTAGCTATGTCCCTTTTGATCGACTCTCTCCTTCAATGCTCAAATTCCCACCGTTATCATCTAAGAATATTGTTGTAAAATTTCAAGACTAGACATGCATGGCCGCCCCAGTTGCAGCATCATATTTCCAGTTTCCAAACAAAATTTCACTGTAAGAGCCTGTCTATTTGTTGAAAATAATTGAGAGCCTCATAACATGGTGATTCATAAACACAAGAATCCGGTGCTCCAGATGAAATTATATAATAGTTATGCACGTGCAGAACACGTCCGAATTGCGTGCGCCTTTTCTAATACAATATAAAGCATTCGAAAATAGAATTCTGGAAAGGAGGAAGATTAACGCAGTATTAATTAATTAATCTGTTAGTTAAATTTGTAATAAATACTACCAAATAAAGAAATACAAGAAAGGAAATGAAAAATATTATGTCATCAAAGAAATGAAAAAGGTGCAGTTATAGGTACAGTAGCAGATCTAAGAAGCTTGTAAGAGTTTCTTCACCATGAGTACCTGACCATTGTTCTTCAACCATTTCAGATAGTGAGTCAACAACGCCGAGCGAATGGGTGAGAGGTTCGAGTACTGACTCTCCATGTACTTAGCTACGTCACTTTTGCGCGACTCTCTCCTTCAATACCCAAATTGCCGCCATTATCATCTATGAATATTGCTGTAAAGTTTGAGGCGTAGATATTCTTGTCCGGCCCAATTGCAGCTCAATATTTCCAGTTTCAAAACCAATTTCTCACTGTAAGAAACTCTCTTTTTGTTGAAAACAATTGTGCCTCATAAAATAGTGATTCGTAAACACGAGAATCCATTGCTCAAAATGAAATTATATGGTTATGCACGTACAAAACATGTCCGAAATGCGTGCGCCTTTTCTAATACAATATAAAGCTTTTTAAAATAACATTCATGGAAAGCAAGAAAATTCAGTAATTAATCTATTTTGATAAATTTGTAATAAATACTACCAGATAAAGAAATACAAGAAATGAAATGAAAAATACTATGTCATCAAAGAAATGGAAAATACTCATATTTTGCAGTAATAGGTTCAGTAGCAGATCTAAGAAACTTGTAAGAGTTCTTCATCATGAGTATCTGACCATTGTTCTTCAACCGCTTCAGATGGTGAGTCAACAATGCCGAGGGAGTGGGTGGCAGGTTTGAGTACTGATTCTCTATCAACTTAGCTTTGTCCCTTTTGCTCGACTCTCTCCTTCATTGCCCGAAATGCCGCCGTTATCATCCAAGCAGGGGAGGACCCAATTCATGCTCAGTGCGGGCAGATTCCTGCACTGAGCTTTGGGCCACCCAGCCCATTTAATCTGTAAAAAAAAAAAATATCTTAGAGGCATAATTGTGTTAAACTGGTGGGTGGGTGATGCAGGAGGGTCCGAGTCAGACGTTGAGTTGTCAGATAATATATTAATGGCTCTAAAGTATCACGAGTTGGCAGATTGGGGCAAGGATGGCAAGTGATCGGGTAATTTTGGTGATTGTATTGTATTTCGGTAATTTGGTCATAACTTTGGCTACGGTTATCAGAATCGCGATTATAACCACAATCCGGAAAGCTTATTTCGGCGCGAACATCGTGGTCACCGAGCTTCGCTCCATGTATGCGTTTTCGACCTCAAATTCCACCGTTTTCCCTTCCAAATTACTATTTTAAGTTAAATTTTACTATTTTTTATAATAATTCGATTGCATGTTTGGAGATGATTTCTAATCCAATTTGGGCTAGATTTTTAGCAGACAACTTATTTTATTCTTTATTTAATTTAGCGTGATTTTTGAAATTTTGCCATTTTTGGTAAAATTCGGATTTTTGCTATAAAGTCCGGCTTGTGGACTTATTTTCGGGGTTGTTGATTATTATAAGATTTCTTAAATTTCAGAGACATTTTCTCTATGTTTTTCAGCATTAATGTTGTGTTTTTTCCTTTGAATTTCTTGGTAACATTTTCTTGAAGAATAATCACTATTCTGTTCGGCGTCAGTGGGTGCTGACAATTCTTGAAGCCAGCTAAACAATATGGTATTTAATCTAAAGACCAGTGGCCCCTGAGCTTCTTCTGCTATATTTACTGTTCTATGTTGTAGGTCCCTGGTCCCCTCACCTACAACCTACCACACACCCAGTTGAATTTGAACTCAACCCTCAACACCGATTCTCTATTGGTGGTACCTCTTGGAGGCATTCACGCCTACTTTTTCAGCTCTCTAACCAAAGAAATAAAGAAAATTGGGTAACCTCACAACTTCAGTAAAGAGAAGATTGTTGTTATTTTTAGATCTTTACTAATATCGCTCGCACTAAAAAAATTCTGGGTCTGCCCCTACAGCCAAGTATATTGATGTTTAAGGACTAGACATTCATGTCCGCCCCCTATTGCAGCTTAATATTTCCAGATTACAAACCAAATTTCACTGTAAGAACATCTCTTTTTACTGAAAACAATTGTGCCTCATAAAATAGTGATTCATAAACACAAGAATCCGTTTCTCAAGATGAAATTATATAGTTATGCGCATACAACATGTCTGAAATGCGTTCGTCTTTTCTAATACAATATAAAGCATTTGAAAATAGCATTCACGGAAAGGAGGAAGATTAAACAATATTCCATAATTAATCTATTTTGATAAATGTGTAATAAACACTACCAAATAAAGAAATACAAAAGAAAATGAAAAATATTATGTCATCAAAGAAATGGAAAATACCCATATTTTGCAGTAACAAGTATAGTAGCAGATCTAAGAAGCTTGTAAAAGTTCTTCACCATGAGTGACTGACCATTGTTCTTCAACCTTTCAGATGGTGACTCAACAACGCCGAGTGAGAGAGTGGCAGGTTCGAGCACTGACTCCTATGTACTTAGCTATGTCCCTTTTGCTTGACTCTATGTCCCTTTTGCTTGACTCTTCTTTCATTGCCCAAATAATCCAGCCATTATCATCTAAGAATATTGTTGTAAAGTTTGAGGATTAGACAATATTCATGGCTTCCCCAGTTGCAGCTTAATATTACCAGTTTCCAAACTAAATTCTCACTATAAGAACCTGTCTATTTGTTGAAAACAAATGAGCCTCATAACATAGTGATGCATAAACACGAGAATCCGTTGCTCAAGTGGAAATTATATAATTATGCACGTGCAAAACTCGTCCGGAAAGCGTGCACCTTTTCTAGTACAATATAAAGCATTTGAAAATAGAATTCACGGAAAGAAGGAAGATTAACACATATTCATTAATTAATCTATTTTGATAAATTTGTAACAAATACTATCCAATAAAAAAAACAAGAAAGGAAATGAAAAAAACTATGTCATCAAAGAAATGGAAAATGCCCATATTTTGCAGTAATAGGTACAGTAGCTGATCTAAGAAGCTTGTAAGAGTTCTTCATCATGAGTACCTGACCATCGTTCTTCAGCCGTTTCAGATGGTGAGTCAACAATGCCAGCGAATAGGTGGAAGGTTCGAGCACGGACTTTCTATGTACTTAGCTATGTCCTTTTGCTCGACTCTCTCCTTCAATGCCCAAATTATCATCTAAGGATATTGTTGTAAAGTTAGAGGTCCAGACATGCATGACCGTCCCAATTGCAGCTTAATATTTCCAGTTTCCAAACCAAATTCTCACCATCGAAACTTCTCTTTTTGTTGAAGACAGTATAGCCTTATAACATAGTGATTCATAAACAAGAGAATCTGTTGCTCGAGATGAAATTAAGTAGTTATGCACGTGCAGAACACGTCCAAAATACATGCGCTTTTTCTAGTACAATATAAAGTATTTGAATACAGCATTCACATAAAGGAGGAAGATTACCATTGTATTCATTAATTAATTCTATTTTGATAAATTTGTTAAAAAAATACTGTCAAATAAAGTAATACGTGAAAAGAAATGAAAAATTCTTTGTCATTAAAGAAATACAGAGCGAGACAAATAAATGTATATATGGAGCACAACGTTTAAGAAGTCCTTTCAATTCATGAAAAAAATTGAATTTGGCATTTTCTCATGGATAGCTTTAGCTTCTGTTATTACTGATTCAATAATGTTCACTAAATAAGATAGGCATATGCATGCAATTATACTTATCATACGTTATCATAATTATTCATCATACATCATCATATTAAATCACAATTTTATACTGTGTACCCGTTAGAACAACACAAGATTTGATTCAACTTTAGATCAATAAACTGGCAGTACAATCTTTTTTTGTTATATTGTGTTGGGAAAAGGATGCATGGGAAACTAAAACACAAAAATGAGCCAAAAAAATAGAAAAATACAAATTAAATATGGTTCAACTAACTGTCGATAATCACAAGAGAAGAAGACATTATTAGCTGAAAAAACCTCACAATGCAATATTTTTCTCAGTCTCAGTCTCTGCTTATACAAAATAAAAGCACTTAGCATAATTTTATGTGAATCACCAATCATCATACTGTTGGCAATCACTGATTCATAAAGGATTATTTGCTCTATTAACTTACTTTTCATTATTGTTTTCAAAAAGTCTCACTTGACGATTTGCCTAAGGCCTCCAAAATGGTTGAGCCATCTCTTGGAAAATTTGTGATTCTACTGGTCGAGCATGAAGAATAACTTATGTTTTGATTGAATTATTAAGCCCTACTTGGTGCGGATTGAAAACTTGATAAAAATTTAAGTCAAAGTCAACACTTAATTTTACTTACACATTTGATCTTTTATCAAAATTTACTAAAAATCTAATTTTTATTAAAACATACATGGGCTATATCTATTAACACTTTAAAAAACTGAGTACCCATATAGTAATACTTTAAAAGATCAAGACCTTATTAGTAATTAACATATTAAAATTAGAAACCCTAAATCCAATCCGCGAGCCCGCCATTTCCTATGCCCCTATTTGGTGGGATTAAAAATTAGATTTTTAATAAATTTTGATAGAAGTTAATGAAATGAGTGGTTGAAAAGTTGTGAATCCCATGAAATATGTGGTTGATATTAATTATTGACTTTGACATATATTAAAATCTAATTTTAATTTCTGCTAAACAAGGGCTATATAGGTTAATCCTTGCACTCCCAAAACCTAATTACAGCACAACAAAAATGTCGAAGTGAGGTCAGTCTCTCAGATACACTATGTTTTTTATTCTTTTGTTCTGTGTAATCTTAGTTATACATTTTGAAATTGTATGATAGGGCAAGGAATTTTGACCATTAACAAGTTTTGAATGTCGCAAGGTTTGGCGGTGGAGACGATCGTGATCTGTGTCAGCAACAAGGGTGTAAAAAACTTTTATGTATCTCTAGTAACAGGATAAAGGGCTGGTTGAACCAGCTTTTGTCGGCTTGCATTTGTGATATGGTGATGGCCACCTTAAAGATGGGTCGCCTGACTTGAGGAAGAAAGTGATGCTTGTTGTTACCATAAGGCTTAGCATCAGAAGGATAGGGTTTTCATGTATTTCGAAGGTAATGATTGTTCACCACCAAATCTCGATTCCACACATGTCCACGCGTAGAGCTCCTATATACTTGGACAGACCATTAGAAGCACATGACCTTCTCCAGTGGTAATCACAAGCACTCCAACAATCAAGTCAATCAACTTATTTAAATACATTTTAGTGTGGGATGTATGGAAGATGTGAGTAACACTAGTGTTTAGATATCGGGAGTTAATAATAGTACAATTATGAGAGAGCAATATTACTTGAGTGTGTGAAATTGCATTACCTTCCAATGGAACAAAGTTAGAATGGTTACGTTACCTCATCTTGACGATCAAAGTGCTATGTCATGGCATCATTCCATCAATCCTAGGTTAAGGGGCATTAAATGACTCTGAGAAGTAGCCACCTATGGCCTTGGCCTCGGTATTAAGAGTAGACAAACAAGTTGATTTGTTAGGATGACTAATGCAGAGAGGTCACATCAATCATTCATAGAAGATCTTGTACGGAGGATCTTTTAGGGAAGGTGCCTTACAAGCTAAAGGCTATTCGCTTCAGATTGGTGCTGCAGCATGTCGCATCGCCTCAATTCATCCATAGAGAGTTCAGCCTCTACATGGGGTTCGATGGAGTGCATCACTTCGACTATTGAAGGGCCTCAAATAGGCCAAGTAGGGTAAGTGATGTGGAGTGCTTGGGTTCGCTTATTACGTGGCTGCCACATGGCCGTTTCTTGGAGCCTCGTTGAATGAGATGTAATAGGATTTGTGTTTTTTTGTATTAATTTGATTGGTTCTTGGATGCATGTGTTATTTTGCAAGTTGGTTTATTCTTGGAATATTGTCTTGTGTGCTTGTTTGCTGGGTTTAGTGGGTGCATTATTGGAATTTATCTTCTAGTAAGATCTATTGATTTTTCTTTGGATTCTTCCATGTAAAACCTGATTTTGCTTGTGATGGGATGGGTAATTTTTTTTATTCCATTATTTTTCAATGCGATATCAGTAATATAAATACTCCTGCTTCCTGAGATCAGCTATAATAAAATGCTATCAATTATAATATCGAGTGAATTTTCTGTTTTCATGAACCCGACTCTGTCAAGGTTGATCCATTTTCAATGCTTCTATTTATTACCCCCCACTTTATTTCGTCTAATGTGATCAGATAGATGTTTGTTGTTTTGTCATTTCCTTCTGTATATTATTGATTTTCCTGGCTATGCTTAAATTTGATAGCTAATGTTATGTTTAATCCTTCTGAAAGATGGCTTTCAGTAATATGTTTAACAATGTGTTGAAAGGGTAACATCAGCTGGTTAGGTGGTATCCTGATTTCTGCATGTTCCATAGACAGTTTGTGTTATGTAGACATGACTACATTCCAGCGAAATTAAAATTCTATCAATCATATTACCTAGTGAGTTATCTGTTTTCTTGGACCTCACTCTGTCAAGGTTTCCAATGCTTTAATAGGATGTTTGGCTTAGCTTAAATCTTAAAAAAGAAGCTGAAAATTGCTTCCTTTTAGCTTTTTTTGGCACTTACTTTTAGTTTCTTTTTTAGTATTTAAACTAAGCCGAACATGGTCTATGCTCTGAAACCATTATATTTCATCTAATGTTCAAATAGATGTTTAGCAAGGATGTTCTGTTATTTCATTGTTTAATTGATGTTAATGTGGTGCTGTGGAGTATTCTTAGGTTTCTCTGCACCTCCCACGACCAGCTACATCTAAATTGCCAATCTAATTTAAGCTAAGCCAAACATGGTCTATGCTCTGAAACCTTTATATTTCATCTAATGTTCAAATAGATGTTTAGCAAGGATGTTCTATTATTTCATTGTTTACTTGCTGTTAATGTGGTGCTGCAGAGTATTCTTAGGTTCCTCTGCACCTCCCACGACCAGCTACATCTGAATTGCCAATCTACCATGTATCAGACGATTTATCATTCCCTTCCAGGTTGGTGCATTTTCTTTGGCCTTTTTGTCCCCCTCTATCATTCAGTCTTGAAAATAACCGATGTTTAGCTTAGACCCAACAACACCTAGTGTCACGGACCGCAGTTTCACTTAAGCCCCGTGACCCTATCGCTGACGCAGTTTGCCCTAACTTCGACCGCATATTATAAATATTAGTTTATTTTGAGTTGTAATTTCCATTTCGTGTAATAGTTTACTTCAATTATAAAATAGCTAGAAAATAGGAAGAGTTTAGTATGATTCTTCGGCATTTAAACGTCTACTCCTAGCAGTTTGGTTTTTGTTCCAAAATCTATTATAGGGGGTATTAGTCTTTCAAACAATTTTTCAAGCTTTCTAGTGTTCGTCCCCTGCACTAGCCATTGTAATTTACTGCTTTCAACCATTGTAATTTTTAACTTTCAAGCAATCAATGAACAAGTTTCTTTCAATTGTGTTTCAAGCTTTTTATTATTTGTAACCAAAATTTCTTTCGTCCTAAAACGACCAAGAAAAGACATAAGGTAGTCTAGCGGAGCATACTACTGCCGCACGGTGTCCCTTTCTGTAACAAGAAGAAAGGTACCCCGTGAAACCTAGAGAGGGTGAATAGATGTATAATGCGGAATTAAAAATAACAAATAATAATAAACAAAAAGTCACACATTATTGTCTCTAGATGATTAAGTTTAATCGAATTAAACATTAATTGTCAATCATGCGATTTATCAAAACATAAAAGTAAAATCGACATTAAATTTAGTAACAAGAGAAAACCCTTTGAAGAACTCTTCACAGGGATAAAAAACCTTCGGGTAAACCTTGCCAAAATGATCAATTAGAAAAGATAACTTACAGTTGGTCCTGATACGACTAAATCTTAATAGACTCTGACTATCCAATATGTAAATAACTGAAAAACCTCTTCAATTGTGCATCCAGAACTTTGTAGAACATCTGGACTTCTTTTCCCTCAGCATAAAAAATGAACGTCGTTGTTCTCCAATTGGAACTCCAGCTACCTCTCTCGTACTTCAAAATTCTAAAGGATCGTTGGCAAAGGATTTGGTTTTTTATGTTTGATCTTTTGTGTTTTGATCTTGTGGTTGAGTCAAGAGAATTATAGAATTGATGTTTGATCTCTGTAGGATGTTCTCTTGAATGAATAAGGGCATAACCAATAATACAAGATACATTTGGGATGGACTATGGCTTGGGTACATATAATATAGAGTGTTTGAAGTCGTTTGGGCTATAAAATCTATTGAATTTGCGATCTAGGGTCGCCAAATAATACCACCACTCGAGTGCTGGGCTTCGCGGCCATAGAGCTGTCAACCACTGCTTGAGCGCTCCAAGCGTAGACAACAAGCTATGAAGGTTCTGAGAAAGATGCTCGAGAGCTCCTCTGTAAGATAGTGAGTAGTTTTGCGGCTATTTTTTCTCCTTGTTCCATCTTTGACTTCTTCAACATACAACTCAATAAATTTTTATTTTGGACACGGAAATAGCCTATACAATTTGGACCTAACAAGTCTCGTTCCTTTTTAAGTGCTCTTAATTTTTTTATGCATTCATAGAGAAGTTGGCTTGGACATTCATCAGTTGTGTCTTTTCTTTGAAATCTGGAAACCCCATAGGGATCTCTGAGTCATTCCTGAAATGGTTGCCTTGGAGCAACCTAAAATTTTAGACATGTAGAGTAAATTTAGAAGAGTAATACTTAACCAGGATCATCCATTACAGATAAGCATTTGCCCGTGGTTTTGATAAGAGACAAAGGTACCAGACTTAGTCATGCATTGACATTACATCCTTTGTTAAGTACAGTTGCGAGTCTGGTAGATTGACAGGAGTCTATCATTACAGATGTGTTTGGTACTTATGGATCTCACATCTGTTCCATATGGACCCAATATAAAACAAGTTTCTCCCATTCCTAAAAAAGATTTATGAAATTAGGAAGCTGAAGTTGTATCTGTTTCCTTTCTTGTGTTTTTCGATCTCTCTGCAATCCTTTTTTGTATAACCGATGAGTTTTCACTCATTATGAAATCTTATCCAATGAGGAAAACAAAAGAGGTGTGATACTCATTCCCAAATTAAATAATGTCCTCACCCAACTTTATAATCTCTTTAACTGTCTGTGTGGAATCTGAAAGCAATATTTGAGTTTTGAGGTTTTGTTTCTGGAATGTGCCGAATTTTCTAATTCTGAATAACCCATTGAACTTGATGACTATCCATGAAAATAACAATGGCCTGATGCTAGATTTGGGAGGTGTCTTCTGTGTTTTTGGCATGGTAACACAGGTTATTTGCTGAGAGGATGGGACAATTCTTTGAAGTTTTAACCAGGCTACCATTAATAATTTATTAAGTGGAAATACTGCCTTATGTAATTCGGTTAATTTCGTTTTTTCCTTCCCTTACGATTTCATTTCTCTCTAGTTGCATTACAATTTCCGTTCTCTCTAGTTGGAGATGGATATGAAACTCCTAGAGGGATTTTCGACATGTTAAATTATTTGCCTTGTAGCAACTTGGAGTACATTTAATGTGGAGTAAATTCAATTGTCACTTGACCAGGTCAGTTAGTCATGCATGGACTATAGGGCTGCCCATGCCATGCTTTGATAATAGTTAAAGGTATTTCATATTCTATGGTTAATACAGTTACTAGCCCGAAAGATTGACAAGAGTCTTCCATTACCCGATGCGATGTTATTTTGAGCCCGATATATAATAGCGATTCTTGTATTCTCCAAAATTGTATTAAACTAGGGGAATGTGTTTGTACCTATTTCTTATAAACATAGGCATAAGAAAACTAAAGAATATTGCTCATTCACCATACAAATGTAATCTGACGTTAATCTTTCCACTCTTTTGCTTTTGCAGATAATGCTGGTGTTACAGAGGGTGAAATGAAAGGTTCTGCTATTACTGGTCATACTGGAAGGACTAAGGAGTGTGCTGATCTATGCCCAAGGACTGCTAGTACAGCTAACAGCCAATACCTTTAGTTTAAGAGTTACTAGTTACTATTAGTTTAACCTTGAACCTCTTTTTAGCTCCTAATCCATTGCTGCTCAATTTTGCTTTTGCTGAACATTATAAAGGACTTGTAATTGGGGTCCCTGCTACCAACTCTTTGACCGATTCTACTCTTATTACCTACTCAGTGAAAACTTGATTTAGGATGAATTTCCTATTGCATGCCCAGCAACTTCAAACTCGATTTCGGACAAATAACCTATTGCATGCTTGGTAACGACAAAACTTGATTGAGGAATAACTTTGTACGCCTACCTATTGCCTGCTAGGTAACGTTAAGCTCGTCTGAAACTCAAAACTCAGTTTAAGGTAACGTTAAGCTCGTCTAAAACTCAAAACTCGGTTTAGGAATTTCGCTAGACCTTGTACGATCTCTGATGCATTGCATACAGCTACTTTTGTTGGAAATTAAAACTTGATTCATGAATGTTGGAAATTAATTTTGATACATGAATTAGCTTATTTAATATTTATGTATTTATTTTATTTATGTATCCATATGGTTCTTTGTATCCTACTATTCATAGTATGTAGGAGAAGTCATTAATTAGTCTCTTGAATTTATACCAATAAAAGGCCTTGTGCTTGAGACATTTTATAGAGTCAAGCCATAGAATACAAATATCTTTTGGTAATTTTGTGTTTTCTCTCTAGCATTTCTTTCCATAATTATTTATTTTCAACAAAGTGGTATCAGAGCTTCTTGAAAAGATGAATAGTTCATTTCCTTTTGTTGTTCCCAAACTTATAAAGGAAATTATGGACATTGCAGCATACGCATAAAGGCGTTGCTTGGCTCACGGGATGCATGGAAAGTTGTAGAGAAAAGCTATGATGAACTAGAGAATGAAGGAGCTTTAAGTCAAGCTCAAAGGAATGTCTTGCAAAGGAACCGCAAGTTAGATCAACACGCTCTCTTTATTATTCACATGGGCTTAGATGAAGCCATGTTCGAGAAAGTTGCTTCCTCAACAAAATCTAAGGAAGATTTGGAGATTCTCGAGAATAATTTCAAGGGAATTGAAAAGGTAAAGAAGGTTCGCCTTCAAATCCTTCGTAGGGAGTTCGAATCTCTACACATGAAAGAGTCTGAATCTGTTTTTTACTATTTCACTAGAGTGTCCTCCATTGTTAATCAGATGAAGCGGTACGTGGAGAATATTGAAGAAAGTTGTATAATTGAGAAAATTCTTAGATCTCTTGACTCCAAACTTGAGTTCGTTATTATTGCCATTGAAGAGTCAAATGACATGGATACCATGACCCTTGATCAACTCATAGGGTCCTTGCAAGCATATGAAGAAAGATTGAAGAAGAAAGGAGAGCCGGTGGTTCAAGTTCTCCAAACGAAGGTCTCTTTGGGAGATCAAAAGAAAGAGAAAAGACGATCTCAAGGAAGAGGTCAAATTCGTGGTCGTGGTCGAGGTCGCGGTCGCGGTCGCGGTCATGGAGGAAATTATGGTTGTGGTAACGAAAGAAATGATGGAAAACAAAATTTGAATAATGAAGGATCAAGCAATCAATCTAAAGGACGAGGCCGTTGGAACTATGGCTCCAAGAGAGGTGGCGGAAGAAGGTATGACAAGTCCAATGTTCAATGTTATACTTGTAATAAATATGGTCACTATGCTTCCGAATGTAGGAGTGACACCAC
>CAIGRB010074107.1:48865-63932 GCA_903798255.1 Fraxinus quadrangulata | reverse complement strand
CAACTACAGTTTGGTACTACAGGGGCCGGTGCTACTACTACGCCACTTTCTACGTGAATGTATTCGGAGGACGAAACTCGAACGACAATGGTGAAGTTCATTGCCGCGGCGGAGTTGCCATTAACAATAGCGGAAAACCAATATTTCTTAAACTACGATCAACAATATCTTCAATCGAGGTACGTTGGGGTAAGTCGATATACGCTTCGATCTGATACAATTGAATATTTTCTTAATTCGAAGAACATAAAAAGTCTAGCCTAACATGGGTAAATTAAAAGAACAATAAAAATAATAAAAAGAAAATATCACCAAAAATTTGAATTAAATCTTGAAGATTGGAGTGAAAATCCTTGTTCTCGCCTTCTCGTTCGCTCTCCAATGTGTTTTTTCTCTTAAAAATTGTGTAACCCTAGTTTTTGGACGAGTTTAGAGTTAAATAGGGTGTCAAGATACGTTTCCATAATGTATTTTGAGTTAAATAGGACGAGTTTTTTAACTTTCTCTTAAAAAATGTATACTTAAAAAATTGTTTACAAAATTTGTATGTATGTATATATATACACACACACACACACACACACACAAAAGTTAATCGTTTAAATCTTTAATATAGTATAAATCTTTAAAAATTACAAATTTTTTGAAAAATGTATATTTCAAAAAACATTAGAAAATGTATATGTATTTAATGTATATATATTTTTTGAATTTTAGGTTAGGTTTTGTAATTTAAAAAAAAAATTTACGAGCCGACGAGCTCATTTTGGGCGAGCTCGGGCACAAGCTGAGCTCGTGCGGGCGTGGGCCGAGCCATTGCCACCTCTAAGTCAAACTAAAATTGAATTTTTCAAATGTGACATTTTCCATAAAATTTAAACCAATCAAATGAACCCTTAGAGATAATTGTAGAGGAATGAGTGGAGCGTAAATCTATTTTGAAAATATTTGAATTGATATTAGATAATATTAAAACAGATTTCCTTTTTAATTCTGTATTAATTAATTTAATTAAATCTTATTATCACTTGATTTATGAAAATAAATTTATAATAGCTTATTTTTGAATTGTATAGTTTATTCATAGGACTAATTTTCCCTATTAACCAACATAATTTTCTATCATTGGGCCTGGCTTTTAGGGTTTCTGCATACTCTTAAGGCCGCCACAAGCACTCATAAAGCTCTTGATTTATCAGACTGCTCTTCAAATCTTAGAACCAATTGCACATAGTCGTGTCAACAAAGAACAAATCTACCATAATGGAGCAAACTTTCATCATGATTAAGCCTGATGGTGTTCAAAGAGGCCTGGTTAGTGTTTCTCCTTTTCATTTTATTTCAATTCTGCGTTTCGCTTAGCTTTTGTGGTTTGTTCTAATTGGATTATTAAATTTGCTTTGTTCGTGGAAAATTCGAATTCTTTGAAGTTAGTATCCGGGTTTTCTTTGTTTCGATTAACTATCCATGTAGCGTACGGTTTTACTGTTTATGTTTGGAGAAATTATGGATTCGAGAAAGTTAAGGTCGTGATCTAATTCTTTGGGTTGGGAAAGTGAAAAAAGTACAAGATATTTATGGGTTTTAATTTTCTTGGCTGATGAATGCAGAAATACAGCAATTCGAGAAGATTTAGAGGATTTTAGGCTAGTTTTGTCTTCTAACATTTTCGGATTTTTTGTTACTTTGAAGCTGAAGTAAAAGTTGTCTTCTAACATTTTTGGATTTTTTATTACTTTGAAGCTAAAGTAAAAGTTACTCGTTTTGAAGTTTATGAAATTATTAGCATACTTATTTCTAACTTCTATTGATAACAAATATGATGCATTGAACTTATTTACTGATAAGTAAACTTTTTAAGCTCAGCCAAGCATGCTCTTAATGTATTTATAGAAGTAATCATTTCTGCCTTATATCTCATTCATGTTATTGTTCTGTTTCAGGTTGGTGAAATCATTGGCAGGTTTGAAAAGAAAGGTTTTACTTTGAAAGGTACCTTTTGTTCCCTGCTTCCAAATTGTGACTGCTCCTCTCAAGAAATTTTCAAAATTTCCCTCTAAAACTTTTATTCATATTGAAGGCCTCTTAATGCATTACTAGAAATCACCTTCATTTCGCTAGTGCCTTCTGATGACTAGTCTTGAGGTATATTTATGCAGTGACTATTAGCTTTGACGATCATATATTGTTGATTCCGAGCTCCGCAGTGAGAAAAGAAAAATGTTATCTCAATTATGTACAAATAAGTCTCCTGAATTCGTGGTTGTATGACTACTGGTCACTTGAAAGCATATGGGAAAATTAAGAAATAACAAAATTAGACCCAGATTTATAACACCTCTTTTACAAAAGTAGTTGAATAAGAAGATTTTGATTCTGAGAGAAAAAATAATGATGGCTTGTGTACAAAAAACTCTTGTCCAAAATTAATTGAAATATCCTCTATACTATTTGGTGTTCAGAGTAAATCATTCCTGTGTCTCTGTACCTTTAACTCCAGACGTGAGTTATATAACCAAATGAACGTCTTTTGCTTTTCCTTTTTTTTTTTTCCCGTTCCGTTAACATCCTTCTGTTTTGGCTACAGGTTTAAAGCTCATCACTGTGGATAGCCATTTTGCCGAGCAGCATTATGCTGACTTGTCTGCAAAGCCTTTCTTTAATGGGCTTGTTGAGTATATCATCTCTGGCCCAGTTACGGCTATGGTTTGGGAGGGTAAGAATGTGGTGACTACTGGCAGGAAGATCATTGGAGCCACCAACCCAGCTGACTCTGCTCCTGGAACTATCCGTGGTGATTATGCCATTGACATTGGCAGGTGAATTTTGCTTTCTCACATTGATTCATTATGTCGAAACTAATACTACATCAGTTCATAATGCCAAAGCATAGTTGCCGTACTCATAGATGTATTGCTTGACTACAATTGGAAAGAATACTTTTTGGTTTAACCAGATTCGTGATTTGTTCAATCCATCCATGAAAGGTCTTGTATCTCTATATCAAATGTGTTGTACGTAAACCATCAAACTTTATACAGCTAGGCTTGATTAGTTGTAAGTTTTACTTGTGGCTCTGATTTTTCTCTTTCAAGATTATTTAGAAAGCTGGAAAATCTCGTGTTTTGGACTGTATTGTAATAGCACTGTAATCTTTTGGAAGTACGAGGGTTAATTTTGAAGATAAAACATATATTTTCTCCACTGCAGGAATGTCATCCACGGAAGTGATTCAGTCGAGAGTGCAAAGAAAGAGATTGCTCTTTGGTTCCCAGAAGGAATTGCAGAATGGAGGAGCAGTGTTCATCAATGGATCTACGAGTGAAATTTCCTCCTTCAGTTGGATCCATGATTACCGGTTGTTTTCTATGGCTATTTCTAGCATCAAATTACAAGTTTTGACTTGAAATTGAGTTACTTGAACTTTGTTTTATAAACTCCTTCGCCATTATGAAACAGTTTTGAGCTTGTTCGTTTGAATATGATGATTTGCTATTATGTTTCAGGTTTTTGCAGTGCATGATTGTGAATGTCATCATTTCTCATATTCAATTTGTTTAGTATATATTATTAGATAAGACAGACGCTATGATAGACAATTTATATCAAAAGGATTTATCTTGTGGATAGAAGGAAAAACAAACTTTAATTACACATTTTTTGCATAGGAGATTATGCCTCTTCATTTCTCAGTAGAAATTGATCACATCATAGTGTTCGAGATTTCCGTCCCATTTAAAAGAACAAAAAGTCTGGTTGAAAACGTCCAGAAAAAGACTAGGGGAAACAAAAAACGCGAAATGGAAGCAAGATGTATTAGCTACCTAAGCTACCGACTAAGAAGGCTATATGAGAGAGGCGTCTTCAAGGCTCGAAGTGTGTTCTTGTAGTAGCTTTTGTTCTAGTTGATGGTACGTAGCTTTCATCACAGCCTGAGTGGAACAAGAGAAGCAAATAATGTTATGTAGTGGGTTCTTGTAGTAGCGTTCGTTCTAGTTGATTGATGGTGAGTAGCTTTCATCACAGCCTCAGTGGAAAAAGAGAAGCAAATAATGTTTACAAGTGAGTCATAAGAACAAGGAAAGCAGAAGACAGTAGTAATGGAAATTCATGAGATATGCTAACATCGTAGAAGGTAATAATTCTATGAGTAATGTTATTCATCATCACTTGGGTTAAGCACCAGTTTAAGTGACAATTAAGTCGCATTAAGTAGGGATTGACTCACAAGTTTGAGGTATAACATATGCCTTTGGGTAGAAGAAAAACAAAAGTATAGGGACAAACTCCACATGACTTTATCCTATGGAGTTTATCCCGACGTTCAGAAATTTATAAAATCTTATCATGCCCTTAATTAAATAAATAAATAAAATTTATAAGAAAATAAGAATGTTGCAAAACAAAAGAAGGGTCGAATCAGAATAGAAATACTCATAAAGGACCTTTAATAAGGGCCCCTTCAATTGTTGGCAAGAACATGATCAATAATGCACTTGATATTTTCATGCAGTAACTTGAAAGTCATTATTACGCAATTATGCTACATGAGTATCAAGTTTGACATAATGTCACGTGATATTTTAGAGAGAGAGAGTACAGTACCATACTAATTTTGACGACAATGTACAAAAAAGAAATCAATTTTATTTGGTATCTATTGCGATGATAAAGTCATCTATTTATAGAGCAAATAAACTTCTAATAAATTACAAACATTATCACAATATTAGAACTAATCTATATAAATATATTTTAAATCAAACTCTACTATGAAATTGAATTCTAATTCTAACTCCGTAATTTCTCCCTAGTTGAAAGCACTAGACCCCGATGAGATAAATTGAAACCTTATGCTCAAAGGAGATCGATATTTTGTTTTAATCAAGTGTTTGTATTGAACTTTTGACAGTGACATAAAGAACGTGCTTATCTTATCGTGAAGACCTGAGGTGGCTTAGAGAGTTTAACACCAAGATCTCGTAAAATGATTGTAACGAAGTAAGTTTAGCCGCATGGAGGCTATGGAGTCATATTGAACTTCAAAACTTAATCTTGCGATAGTATTTTACTTCTTTGAGCACCAATAAACACACAAACCACGTGTACTCATTGTGATGGTACAACTAGCCTAATAATATGCATCACTAAGAGCATGCTTAGTTAAAGCTTAGGATGATTACTTATATATAAATAAGTTTTAAAATAAGGATTTCCATTCGTTACAATTTGAACTAAATAAGTAATATATTCAGAGGGTGTTTGGTAGAGATTAAAATTAGATTTTTAGTAGATTACGATAAAAGTTTTTGAAATTTGTGGTTGAAAAGTTGTGGAATCCATAAAAATGTGGTTAATATTGATTATTTGACTTTGACTTGGAGTAAAACCGAATTTTAATCCGGACCAAACGGGGGCATAGTTTACAAGTTTACTGTTTAATTTTAAATAAGTATCATCTTAAAAGACATGTTTGATTGTTGTTAAAATTAAATTGAAGTCGCTTAATTTTCAAAGTTAATTAAAAAAAAAAAAAGGGTATTTTTCTAGAAAACGTGTATGAACTTTTTACAACAAACGTAAGTTCAAATATGCTTGAAACAAAATGAAGCTCAAAATAGCTCTTACTTATTTTTTAAACATAGACCAAAACCTAATTTCAAGATATTATTTATCAACCTTTTTTCTTTGTACATTTTTTGCTAAATATAATTAAAGAAAAGTTAACATCACCGCATGCAAGTTAGGCCATCGTGATGTTACGTAATCCGTAATCGCACCAAATGGCTTTAAATGATTGGATTGGTGTCTGTAGAGCAGTTGAAGCATGAAGTAGTCGTTACCTAATTAAATAACTCAAGTCAAAAGAAATTAGGTATACCAGAAGAGATTTCTTTCTAGTTATCTAGTCTGATGAGAAAGAAACCCGACACTCCGTTCGATTTATCACGATAGAATAAAATGTCGATGAGAAAAGACTTGCAATTCGACATGTCGACAAAAATAACCAATAAAACGATTTTCTAATCTAGTATACCAAACATGCAATGCAGTAGTATATGAATAATGCCACTTGTATGTAAGAAGTTACATAATGATTTATATACAAATGATGTTTCAAAAAGGGAGCGAGGAAGTTTATTTTTTAGTTGGTTGAAGAAATTCTGACAATCGGGACGTAAATCATCACATCATATGTAAGTAAATCATTATGTACATGTAGCACAATTGGGATAAGCAACTCGATTTTGTCCTGCAAGTTGACCAAGTTTAAATGTTGGTAGTCCATACTTAAGTTAGAAAGGTAACGTCGAAGTAAAATAAAGGGGAGGTGAGTTCATCTTATGCCGAATATCACTCTGGAAATTCTTTGGACAAGAAGCATTCGTGGAACAACTCTTAACAGGTGGGATAGACAATCAATTTCTTTTATAACACAAGTTAATGGATGTCGAAACGATAGGTCAAATGAGGCAAGGCCACTTATTGCGCTCTGCACCCATTGACTAGCAGCTAAGTGAACTTGAAACATAATATTCTCGTTTGTTAGCATGTTAGTGCCATGTATGGTTAGAGCCCTTATGTGTCTTGAACTTATATCAAATCCAGTTAATATAAATTTTGTAACATTTTCTGATTTTTTTTCTGATAATCATCTATTTCATATATTGTTATTGAACTCTATCATGATATCTCGCATTCTATGTTATACAATCTCCCAATTCGGATGTTTTTATTAAAGCCTTTAGCTAATTTATTTACCAAATATTGTAAAAATGTTAATATAATGGAAGAAGATTACGAAAACAATATTAAAAAAAAAAAATCTTAAATTAAAAGATAATCAAATAGTCCTCAAATCATGTATACAAGATGAACTGTATATCATAAACATATATATGACCAAAGAAAATCCAACGAAAATCAAACAGCACTGCCTCTTTCCTAGCCCATGAATACATACATGGCTGCCAACGATCCAGCTATAAAACTACTCATCCCTCCGAAAATGCTAGCTGCGCCACCAGAAGGTGGTGGTGGGGCTGAATTACCTTGCGGAGCAGGTGGCGAATTAGGCGGACGTGAACTGGACGGAGGTGGTGAGCCACCGGGAGTGGGGTTCCCAGCCGCCATGACGTTGACTGTCAGCTTCATACCTTGAGAGCAATGATTGGATGTAGGACATATAAAATATCTTGAACCCGCGGCGGATAAAGGGATTGTGGTGGGGCTGGGGCTGTGAGTACTTATGGGATTCCCTGTGTTGCAACTATCATAGTCTGCTTTACTTACTTCGTTCACGCTGTGAGTGAATCCATAGTTGAACACTGATCATCGAGATTCAAATTATCAGTTGTCAAATTAGTTTCCAATGATCAAAATTAACCAAATTAGATGAACAAAAAAAGACTAGGCAAAGATTGTGGATGATGGTTGTTAAAAGACTTTTTTTGTTCGACGGACATAGACCCATACCTCGTTCTCGTGTTGGATAGCTAGTTCTCGTGTAAAGTTTTTTATGACAGATTTTAGTCATCGTGAAAACCCTTGTTCGACCAACTCAAAAATGAAAAAGATATTATCGCAAGGAAAAACTTTCGTAGGTAAAAAATTATAGACGAAAATATATTATGGCACCACAAGTGACATTATCGGTGATCATAATTTTCACGAGAGATTTTAGGCAGTCATGAAAAGACTTTACTTATAAGATTGAAGAAAAATACAACTCACCAAGGTTGTCACCAACATTAAATGTTTGGCTAGAAGCCCATAAGGTGTAATTAGGGCCAGTGTCCCATCCACTGTTGCCACCAACAGTGATATCCTTAGCCAATACTGCAGAAGAAACCAGTGAAAGAACAAGAAAAGCAACAAAAATGGCCAATTTCATGGCTTGTTATGATATTTATTTATGCTGTAATATGGAGAAACTTAAATGCTCAGAAGATGGGATAGAGTGCAACTTATATAGATAGGTAGACATGAAATTATGACATAGGAAAGTTGAATAAGTTGTTTCAAAAGGGAACAAGTAAATTCTACTTCTTCTATCTTGATATATAATTTAATGCTATAACTGTTTTGGGACATTTTTTCCTTTTTCCATACCTAATGCATGAAGGATTCTTTGAATCTGTCAAGGGTTGTTGAAAAGCTGCGTGAAGGTTTTGGAGTACTGAATTGAAGCTTCTGAAATTTTGGTTCGGCCAGTTATGTGTTCTTTCTACCATAAATTCATGCTAAAATTTACTTATAAAATAGTGTCTAGGCACTACTAAAAGAAATGTGCCTACAATGATGCAAATTTATCGACTACACCATACCATCATTGTTAGCGAACGGTTTTAACATAAACATGCAATTCATTTGACATGAAAGACATACGATAAAGATTCTATTCTCGAAGATCCTTTGGTCGTAGAGTTGCAAGATGTTAATTAATTATTTCTCATGGGTTTATTGAATGACTTCCTATGATTTCTATTTAGATTTTAATAAGGATGAGCTCGTACATTTATTTTTATCTATCTTTCTTATAGATCAATTTTCTTGATAGGAATGTTAATATACGTCCGCGCATGCGCGTGTTATATATTTTTTTTTCGTATCTATAACTACCACCTAATTTATTATGTAAAAATACAAACGTGATGGTTGGCACTAACCATTTGTTTTGGTCATATTATTAAAATTAATGGATAAAGATTTTCTTGTATTGACTTTACAAATAAACTCTACTGGGGGAGTGGGGGTCCTCGGTAGGATGTTTTCCTCTTTCTTCATTCTTCCCTTTTTTTTTCTTTTTTCTTTATTAAAAAAAAAATAGGGTCAGTAGGGTTGTTAAGTTTTGTCTTTGAAAAGTTATTGGTAAATTATTAAATAGTGGTTCTTGATTATTAAAATATAGTCTTTCCACTAGTCAAGGATTAAGTTTGTTGTTAATTAAAATTATTTCCATCTTGTCCAATCAAATTGTTGAAATAATCATATTTTGGAATATTTTGAAATAATCAAATTGGCACCAAATTTTCAGTTTTAGTCAGTTGTCTTGTATACTTCATCTTTTGACCAATACATATTGTGGATTAGTGATAATTTGTCAACTTTTGACTCGCGGTTAAAGAAACGCCGATAAAATATTATTGAAAATGGAAAATCGGGTGCTAAGCATTTATAATTCTCTTATTTTAACCACTCCGGAAGATACATTCTAGATTCGGTTTTATTAAGGCAATAAGCAAAAATTAATAAGTGTGGAAATTACACTTATTTAAGCAATCAAAAGTGGCTTTTGTTAATATTATTGTGAAATTGATACTTAATTATTTGTGTTTTTGTGTTATGGTAAGAGCGAAATCCCCAGATTTCTTTGAAGAATGATGAAATTTGAATAAAATATGCAATTTTGAGATCAAATTCTACACTTAAAAAAGTTGAAGGACTAAAGTGAGTAATCTTGAAGATTTAAGGACTTGGAAGCAATAATTGCATTTATGTGGGCCTTGAAACCATGACTTGGAGAGGAAATCAAATTCTAATTGGCATGAAACAATTGACTTCCTAGTTCCTTCCTTTCAAAAGTGGAGAAGCTGGTGGTAGAAATGCGAAAGGTGAAAAGCAAGCCAACAGCGTGTTGATAGATATTATTAAAGAAATAATGTATTTTAAATAGTGATACGATGAAAAATATATTGTTAAAAAGTAAAGAAAAATTATTGATATAATGAAAAATATTATTTTATTGAAAAATGTGTGGTTAAAAATGAATTTTGAAAGAATGTGTGTCAAACAGATACTAGACTTCAAAACGGAAAATGAAAGCTAGGAATTAGACTCCGAATTGAAAATAAAGCACGCGACGGATGAAAATAAAAGGAAGCAGATGAGCAGAATACAGGGGGACTGATAGCAGCCAGAGAAAAACAATTCCAATTTTTTGTGCAATAATCAATTGATAATTGTTCAAGAATTTTTGAAATTAATCACATGCTGTCGTCATTATCGAGAAATTTACATTACGCAAGGACGGTGATGAAGAACAATTGTTGGGATTCGTGTGGCGAAGATCAACAATAGCTCGAATGATTTTTATCTTGTTTATTGAAATTAAACATGGTGAAGTGGTTTAAGTTTTATATATTTTATTTATACATTATGAGTGCTAAATATCTCTATGTTGATGTAGCCTACAATTTTTAATAATTATTTAATTCCAAGATTTCATCACTTTAATACATGTTAATTATTTATTGTGTTTAATGTTTCAATTGCCCGCGTAATAATTGATTGATTAAGGGATAGTATGGAAATCGAGAGACAATGTGTGATTCTAGCTCGTGAAATAATTAACATAGATATTATAAGAAATAGAGAGATGATTATAGATTATACAATTTATATAGAATTTATGTAGGTTAATGCATTCTTATGTGTGTGAATGTACATAGAGAAATAGTAAGTTTGGACATATGAATAAGACTAATGTTGCTCGAGAGAGGTCACTAGTTACATGAGTTTAATTCGATTGTTGACAAGTATGAGAAAGGGCTAAATGAATTGGAATTAGATGAATGTTAAACAACCTAAGTGAAATCGAATAACCTAACACCATATGTCAATCGTGTTAATTTGATTTCCTTATTTAATTTATTAAAACGTTAGTTACAAAACATGACTTGATTTCATAATTAGTTACCATTTTAATTTAAACCGAAGCTAGGTAAGTTAAAAATTGATAGTCGAGAGTAGTTTATGTGGGAACGATACTTGGACATTTTATGACTTGTCATGATCCGTACACTTGCGAAATCACACGAACGAATTGCTTGGTGTCATCACCGGAGACTACTTTATTTGCTTTAGTTTTTAATAATTAATTCCAACTTGATTTAAAATTTCTTTCTTATTTTTTCCTTTTCAAATTTCCTTGTATGCGAAGTTCGAGAGTCAATGATCTCATACTCTTTAATCTAGAATTCGAATGCCCTTCAAACAGAGATTTCAGAAAAATAGTAAGAGAACCTCATGTCAGAACAGAACGTAGCATTACAGCGGGCATAGGTTGAACAAGCGGTTGAAATTGATGAAAATGATTTACCACTCGGGTAATTCATCACACCACATGTTACACCAAATCGATTTATTATTGTTTATCCTGCATTTGAACAACCAGACTTTCAATTAAGGACAGACATCATTCTAACATTTCAAAATGGATTATCTTTTGTTGGGAAGTCTCGTGAAAATCCACATAATCATATCTCACACTTCTTGAACATCTATCAAAACTACAGTTTTCATGGAGTATCTGATGAAATGATCAAATTGATACTTTTCTTACATACACTTCGTGATGGAGTAAGAGATTGGTTGAATTCCCTACATACGATAAGCATTAGGACTTGGAACGATCTCATATACAATTCGTCACAAAATACTTTCTAATGTCAAAGGTAACTAAAATAAGACATGAAATCTCCATATTTCAATATGATGGTTTTCATGAAGTATGGGAAATGTTTAAAGATCTAATAATGAAGTGTCCTAACCATGGTATTAAGAAAAACTTGTAAGTTTAGTACTTTTACACCGGAATGAACCCAACATGTCATATATTAGTGGACACAGCTTGAAATGGATTTATCACTTTGAAGTCATCTAATGAAATTTAGGAGTTAAATGAGATAATAGATACCAACAACGGCCTAGGGCCTTCCAAAAGAGCTATTGTACGTCAGATAGATGCATTCTCCGCATTATCAACACAAATGTCATTCATAGAGAAAATGTTAGATCACTTGATCATGAGAGATTCAGTAAACTATGTGCAAACAAAAAAAAAAAAAATTATTTGTGGTATGTGTGGGGAAGCTCATAATAGTGGGGAATGTCAAATTGCATCACAAGAGATACAAAAAGTTAAATATGCACAAAAATTATCAATGTCAGCATCACAATGCATTCGATAATACATATAGTCCAGGTGGCGTAATCATCATAACTTCACTTGGAGCAATAACCAAAATAATTATCAGCAGCCTCCTCTCTAGGTTCTATCAGCAAGAGAAAAGAGATTCTCTAAAAGAAATCCTGGATAAATTTATACTGAAAAATGACCAGTACATGGCGAAGACTGAAACAACTTTACAAAGTCATTCGGCAGCCATTAAAGGGTTGAAAACTCAAATAGGTCAGTTAGCCCGTGTTATCCCTGAAAGATCACAAGAAGCCTTACCTAACAACATATAAACTAATCCGAATGAGCAAGTACTACCTATCAGAGATGTTGAAGATGAGCAAATGGACACCGCTCAATCGAAGACAATTACAAAACTAAGATAATATATACCTCCCATCCCTTTTCCCTGAAGAAAGAAAGGTTCTTGAAAGACATGATATCAAATAAAATAAAATTTAAGGAATTTAAAACTATGGTGCTGACAAAGGAAAGCAGTGCAAGGTTACAAAATAAACTGTCTCCTAAACTCAAGGATTCAAGGAGTTTTACTTTATCTATTTCATTTGGAGAAGCTTGTTCTTTTAGTACTTTATGTCATATAAGTGCAAGTATTTATTTAATGTCTTTATCCGTATACAAGAAAACTAGAACTAGGAGAAGTGAAAAAAAATCAATATCACTACAGCTAGCTGATAGAAGCATCAAATATCCAAGAGGCAAATTTGAGGACGTACTCATCAAAGTTGGCAAATTAATATTCTCGATGGACTTTATTGTTCTAGATATAAAAGAAGACCGAGATATTTCAATAATCTTGCGTCAACCTTTCTTAGCAACCAATCGAACCTTGATTGACATAAAGAAATGTGTGCTAATCTTGAGAGTGGAAGATGAACAAGAAGTTTTTAATTTACAAACCTATCTAAGCAACCATTAGACTTCGAGGAGTACAACTATATCGATAAAGATAATCTACCTATTTAACAAAGTCATCAGAAGAGAAAATCTAAATTTGAGGAAATTATTGATAGATATAAAAATGGAAAACTCAAGATTTGGAGAACAATGATAGGATGCAATGATGAAAATTACAAGGCCTGCAAGGTCAAAAAATTCTGACTTGAGCCACCATGATTAATACATGGCCAAAGTCTAGCTTAGAACTATAAACCAAGATCTTAATGGGAAGTTATGTATTTCTCTAATCCTTAACTATTTAATTTTAGTTATTGCATAGCATATAAATAATATGGTTGCATTTAGTATTTAGACACGTTTGATTATTATTATTATTTAGTTAAAAACTTTTTGTTTTAACTTTTTTCGTTGATTTTAGGATCGTTCTAGCATCACAATAAAAAAAACTTAAAAAAGTCAAAAGAGTTGGCAGTAGGAGTATAGTCCTCGCAAGAGTCCAAGATGTCCACAAGATCACATATGATCAAGAGAATGCAATTAGAAGTTTAAAGAGTGTAAAAGAACTGACAAGTCATGTTCCAAATTCTCAGTTACAAATTCAAATGCATTTTTCATATAGAAAATATTGGAATTTGGAAAAGGCTATTTCTAGAATACTTGTATCCCTAGAAGTTATCTTTCCATCACATTTTGAATAATCTCAATCGAAAATCATGATAGAAAGTTATGATAAAAATACTGACGACTGATCAACTGCTACTCGCTTGTCGCTGGTTTGACACTCGAGCGATAGGTCGATGTTCTGTATTGCTTAGTTTTTCAATTCATTTTCATCCCCAACATTTTTCCCTATATATATCCTACCCTATGAATGTTCAAAAGTTTTTTGAATCTTATTTTCCACAGAAATCATTCATTTGAATATTCAAAACACATTCATTGATTCAAAGATTCAACCAACATATTGTTTGAGCCATAATTTAATCCAAATCATATTTTGTTGATTTAACCATATTGTTTCATATAAAACCACAGATCAAAACATATAAGATCTTTTGATCAAACACCAAACTATTTAATCTGCTAGAGATAAATCGATATCAGGGATCGGGAGCTACTGTAGAAGCATAAATTCAAAAGGACTAAGGTGTTGGCATCTGGGTCACAAGCACACAGTTCAGGAGGGCTAAGATATAAATCAAGAGTGCCTGAAATTTTTACCGAGTTTGGATTTCTCCATGATCATCTTTGGTGTTCTTTATGGTTTTAATTATTGATTCGCAGTATTCAAACTTAGGATGAATTAACTTGTATGATCTAACCATTTAGAAACAATTAAAAAGTGATTTGTTACTTTTACTTGTATAATTCCGCACGTGAGTCTAAATAATTTAAAACTTTCACCTTTAGTAATGAACATACCCACTAATTCTTCCAACGATGACTTCTTCTCTTATTGTTGTTGTAGAAATCTTGGTGGGTTGCCCTGAATTTAACATCCTTGACCCTAATTATTAACCAATAAAAGGTCGGATGCTTCCTCCAACCTAGATTAGGTGTTGGAGTAAGAATTATTATGCTACCTCTATAAGTTTTGTGAATAACTGGCCTTTTGAGTCTGATACGCATGCATGGATGCTAATAGACAACTTGAAGTTCTATGATCTGCCCTATAGTCTCCATCGATTGGTGCTAGTTGGTTTGAGGGAGTTTGTCCAATTTCTCTGTTAGTGCTTTCATCTAGGATGGTAGTGGTTTCAATGTTGCGAATTCCTACTATTTTTCTCGAAATTTCCCTTTCTCTTGGCCACATAGTATGATTTTCTGCTATTTTCTCAAAGAGATCTAAGGCGTTGTCTAAGAGAACATCAACGATTAATCTTCCTGCTGAAGCATTTGATCATGTTACGATATTTAGGATTCGAGCCTGAATAGTTTTGTAGACCTTAGCATTTTTAGGAATGTCCAAATTGGGGCACTCTCTAAAATAATCATTGAATCTTCCCCAAGCTTTTGGATATATTTAAATTCGCAAGTGTAACAAAAGAAAGTTGGTTTGAATTTAACTACGTTCTATAACTACGAAAACAATAAAAAATTGATTTAAATCAAATGAGGGTGAGCGTATTGGATTTCCGACTCCACTAATCAATTCTTAGTTTCAATTCTCAACCGGTGATAATTAAT
>CAIGRB010074107.1:10308-28736 GCA_903798255.1 Fraxinus quadrangulata | reverse complement strand
TTTTTTTTTTTGATAGAATCTCATTCAAGAACTTGGCATAGCTCGGAATTTGCAATATGGTATCAATGAAATGAATGTTTATGTTCAACTTCTGTCATCAGCCTTTTCATATGGCCACCAGCAGTTGTACCAATTTGTAGTATTAATGGCATGATGTGAATTCTTTCCTATTTTTTGCATATTTTCGAAAGCTTTTGAGGAAATGAAATTGGAGGTACATATATTTTAACCAAAAATGGTTGCCTTTAGATGTGGGTTATAGATATTACCATTCTTGAAGATATTAATAGCCAGCACCTGCTCCATCGGATTTATTTCTGTGTTACTAGGTAGATTCCTTGTTGTCTTTCTGAGATTACTTTAGCCAACTGACCAATCTAGTTTTCCAAGTTCTTGATGGAGCATGAATGGATTAGTTCTTCGTATCAACTGAGATGGTGTTGCCTGATAATTTGATCGATTATTCTTCCCCTATAGATCTCTATTCTTGATTCTAAAATTCCGTAACCTTGTTGCTCGTACAGGGACCTGCTTGACAGGTCCCTTACAGGCCCCTCACACGTGTAGGGGCCTGTGCTTATTTTTTTTTCTTTTTTAAACAATAATGGGGCCCGCCATTGTGTCTACCTTGTAAGGGACCTGTCAAGCAAGTCCCTGTACAAGCAACATTTTTGAAAATTTCGATGGTTTTGGAGGTGGTGGATTATGAGAATTCTATGTATTACTCCAAAAGAAATTTGAATGGTTCCTCCAACCTAGATTGTTGGTGTTGAAGAATGGGTTTTTTTTCTATTTCTGAAACATACTTAATTTTCTTCCTCTATTGGTGGCACAAATAGTTTTCCCAAACTATAGTCTGCACTTGCATGATTTCCTCCATAGCGATTCTAACACTTGAATTGCATTGAATGATGGATTTCTAGTAATACTATCAACTTTCTTTGTTAGTAATTCCAACTAAACAAAGATAGTTGTTACCGTGTCAACCTCATGAAGTCTAGCTGCCCTTTTGGTCCCTGAACAATATGAAGGCTATAGTGCGCTAGTGGATGATAAACCCTCTAATACCTAGTATGCTTTATCTGTTTACTTCTTAGTAATTGATTTATAACAAGAAAAGTCAATCATGGCTACCATGATTGAGTCCAACGTAGGAATATTGAACTTGAAGTCATTTCTGCATCATATGTTATGGATACAGTCTAAGCAATCACTTGTATCATTTGTAGTAATGACACATCAAATAGGGTAAAATGTCCGTGTTCGACATATGTCGGATATCAACGCTCATCGGACACTCTGCTATGACATTTTTTCTTTATCATAAATATTATATATTTTTAAATCAAAGTTATTATTAAATAACCAAATACTTATATTTAAAAGATTTCGACAACGAAAATATAACAAGTGCAAAACTGATTTATACTATATATGTAACGACCCAAATGTTTTCCTTTGGAACATTACAACGTATTGTAAAATAAAACTTAGCTTTCATAAAAATATAACTTTTGTCCCAATTATAATAATTTAAAAAAGAAGAATTAACAAATCATAAAACTAAAATAATAAATTGTTCAATAATATCTTTATTATACCATCAGTGGCCAATTCCAAACTCCAACGCTTCGAACCTCAATTATCTAAAAGGGAAAAAAATCATAAACAATGAGATAAATCCCAATAAGTGACACATAAATCGTAATGTACATTTAAAATTTAGAAATTCTTAACATAGTGAGGAGACATGGGGATTAGAAACCAAACTTAGGTGGTCATAATCCTCATACATAATCATAACATACATAGGGAGGCACAAGAATTAAGAACTGTACTTCGTTGCTATAATTCTCGTACGTAGCGGTACTGAACTTCAATCCTTCGAACTTATACATATAGGACTCATATCATATTCATAAATCGAATTCCATATTTTAAAGTATGAAAAACGATTTAACATATAACGTATGACTATATATATGACCCATATCATATTCATAAATCGAATTCTGTATTTTAAAGTATCAAAAACAATTTAACATTCAATGTATGATTGTACTTATCTTGATAATTAGAAGATAATCGTAATGAATATGTATAGTAGAATTTAACTTCTTCAATAAAGTGATAATTTGTGTGTGTTTGTGGGTGTAATTTAGGTGTGGTATTTACAGGTGCATTTAGGGGTATCAAAAGGAAAGTGTCATAATGGTGTGTCCCTATAATTTGGAACTAAATAATGTAATAAATTACACTACATTCAATTTAAATTAATCTATCATAATTAGATATAATTATACAAATATAGACAAACGTATTTATGTTAATTATATAATTTAAATCAATAAATCATAATTATATATAATTACATGCACATAATTATAGTAATTATATATACATAAAAATAATTCTTCTTAATGCATGACCAATTTTCTTAAATTTGTTTTCAATTAGAAATAGAAATTACGATAATTTTCACAATCTTTTCTTTAATTACGCTAATTTCTTGAATTTAACCATGGATAGACTTGAACATATACTTTAAAAGTGACCAAGGAAGGAACCTTCTTAATTTATCTTTCACATATATGGTATTTATGTATTTTCCATTAAAATCATTTCCATATATAAATCTATACTGATACAGAAACTAAGCTAATTTTTCATGATCTTTTCCGAACCTAACAACATAAAGTTCCTAAATTGCATATGGGGCCCTCAGCTATGGGCCAATGTGCAATGTAGTCCCTAATCTATGGGAAGTCATCAATTTGATCTCATAACTTTTAACATCTTACACTAAGGTCCCAAAATTCAAAATTCAAAATTAATGACTATTAGGACTTTTTGGGGATATTATAATATACCCCTCTTAAAATAAGTTTACGTCCTAAAAAATGGCCTTAAAATCATTGTCAAACAGTTGCGGATACTTAGATCACATTTCATCCTCGCGTTTTCAACTTGCCCTTCGACTGAATGGTATTGCCATAACACTTCGTCCAAAGACATTTCTTGATTGCGAAACTTTTGTAATTTTTGAGTTATAACTTAGAGTGAAGTTTTCCTCGTAACTCAAGTCCCGTTGAATTTTCAAGGGTTGATGTTTTAATATATGATTCGAATTAGGGATGTACTTCTTGAGCATCGATCTATGTAAGGCATTGTGCGTTGCAGAAAGCTATGGTAGAAAAGCCAACTGATAAGCTACATTCCCAACTTTTTTGAGTATCTCAAAAGTTCCAATGTACCTCGGTCGAAGTTTTTCTTTCTTGCCAAATCCTAACACATTTCATTGGTGTAACTTTTAACATACTCCATCACCTACAATAAAATCTAATTCCTTTCGCCTTCTATCCATATAACCTGTATGTCTATCTTGGACGATCTTTATATTGGTTCGAAACTTTTCAATAGCATAAACTGTTTGTTTCTCGATTTTAGGTCCTAATAATTTTCGTTCATCAACTTCATCCCAGTGAATGCATGATCTATACTTCATAAAGTGCCATATCGATAGAGACATGATAGCTATTGTTGTAAGCGAACTAGATCAATGGTAAATGATTCTACCAATGTCCTACAAACTCTAAGACGTTAGATTCGAAGCATATCCTCTAGCCTTTGAATTGTTCACTCGTATTGCCCATCTATTTGGTGGTGAAAAACTATACCCTTTTTTATATTTTTTTTTAGTTCCCATCACCTGGTGGAGACTTTCCAAAAGTTCAATGTAAACTTTGGGTCTCTATCTCACACAATTTAAACTAGAACACCATGCAATCTTACTATTTCTTTAACATACAACTGTAAAAATTGGTCCACATAAAATTTCATCTGAATATGTAAGAAGTGAGCTGATCTAGTCAATTTATCGATGATTAACCAAATAGCCTCATGACCTACTAACAACAAAATTTATCGTCACATGCTCCCTTTTTAATTCTGGAATCTCTAATGGTTGTAGTAATCCTAACAGTCGTTGATGTCAAATTTCAAGTGTTGACATATTAGGCATTTCTCAACAAACTCTGTGACTCATTTTCGTTTTTCCGTCCATTTTGAATTTAACACCCTTACGAGTCAATTGAGTTAGAGGTCCTAATATCTTGGAGAATTATTCTATAAATCTCTTGTAATATCCTGTTAAACCCTAAATGTTGCAAACCTCTCATACATTGGTTGGTCTCGACCAATTCAACACATTTCTAGTTTGTTTGGATCTACTTTTATCCCCTAGGTTGTGACCACATGCCTAAGAAATACAACTCATTCTAGCCAAAATTTGCACTTTTGAATTTAGCATATAGGTTTCTCACCTTTTAAAGTTCCTAGCACAATCTTCAAATGTTCCTCATGCTCTTCTCGAGTCTTCGAATAGATCAAAATATGATAGATGAATGAAAACTGATCTAGGTTTTCATGGAAGACTCTGTTCATCAAGTCCATGAACACTCTAGGAATATTAGTCAGACCAGATGGCATAACTAAGAACTTGTAGTAACCATACCGAGTTCTAAAGACTATCTTTGAGACATCACTAGAGTTTATCCTCAATTGGTGGTATCCTAACCTCATGTCGATCTTTGAAATTACCCTTGCGCTTCGTAATTGGACGAACAAATCCTCAATCCTAGGAAGAGATTAATTATTCTTAATAGTGTTTCCTCGATCCGAGGAAGTGAATAATTCTTCTTAATAGTGTTTTCATTCAATTCACGGGAGTCGATGCACATCTTCAATAACCAATCTTTCTTCTTGACGAATAACATTGGTGCTCCCCATGGTGACACACTAGTTGGATGAATCCCTTTTTCAACAATTCTTATAATTGTGATTTCTACTCCTATAACTCCTTAGGCGCCGTTCTGTAAGGAGACTAAGAAATAGGTATGGTGTTGGGAGCCAAATCAATTGTAAACTCCAATTCCCATCTTGAAGGCATCCTAGGCAAATTCTTGGGAAAACTTATGTGAACTCTCGTAGTATCTTGACATCTCCCATTTTCAGTTTTTATCTCCCTTTGCCTGCCCTAACATCAAGAAACCTATATATCCCTCTGACTTTAAGAGATTTTGGACTTTTAATGCATAAATGACTTGGGTTGGGGTCTTGTCTTGATCACTGAAATGTGTAGTTCTAAACCTCCAGGTACCTAAAAAATTCTTCACTTTCAAAACATAAAATTGTTGTGTAATTCTTGGAAAGTCAGTCAATTCCCAAAACTATGTCGAATTCATGTATATTCAAAACATATAAGTTCATTTCCATGGTCCTACAATCAATTCCAACCTTAACTATCCTAATTTTGTGACCTTTTTCTTTTGCTTCTCTAATTTCATCCATGAGAATGGGTCAACATGTCCAGGTCACTATCTTTGCAGAACCTCGAGTTGGTAGTTCTGTAACTTTCAACCTTTGTTTTTTTTCAAAATCTCCCATCGACTATTCTTGTATTGAGATCAATGACGCCAACTCTCCAACTATCTTATTGCTTGAGGCATCACCTACTTGTTGGATATACCTGGTGGTAATAAATTGTATAATTGTAATTCTTCACTAGCTCCAACAGGTTGTGATTCGGGTTCTTCACATGTGTCTTATTTAACCTTGAGAACATCTCACATCTCTAGTCTAATCTCTAACCAATTATGAGCACTTATTAACCATCTAAGAAAATAAACTTGTAATTAGTTTCTAATTTAAACAAATATAACTAAGTTAAGCAAATTGTTTCATAACTAAACATGCTCCATAAATCATATTTTGTCCCAAAATGAAAATTTCGAAATTAGTAATTTCCATAATTAGATGTTTCTAAATTTATAAACTTTCTTAATTGGGGTACTTTACTAAATGGCATTTCCCAATTTATAGGGTTTCTAATGGCACAAAATGGAAATTATTATAGAATTATTATATATAATAATTAAAGACATGTAAATAATAGATTGCCTCCCATTAAGCGTTAAGTTTATAGGCTTGAACTCAACTTTGGGTAGTGATCACTCAAGATGGCTCAAATCGGGCTTTGCCATCCTTGCATCGCTTGAAGTTATTGTCTTTATACTTTTTCTTCTTCATCCTGTAATTTGAAGTCGCCTTTTTTCATTTTTTAGGGCTTCAAGTAATCAACCAATTTTCCTTTTGTATGCGCAGCTCCATTTAACACTATTAGCACTTCTCAAGATCAGATGGTTGGTAAGATGTGGTGTGCATGTTGAATCCTTATTTTTCATCATCCACCCTCAACTTGGCATAGTTCAGAATTTCATATAAGGTTTAACTTCATATTTTCCGTTCATTTACATATTAGACATCCAAATTCACACAATCACAACTTATTTCATCGAATTAAAGTAGATGTAATATATAGTGAATATGTTTGAATTATTGTTCTTTTGTGATTTTGAATATTATTGCTTATTAATTGTTTCTAATGTTGTATTTATAAATTTAATTGTAGAAAAATTTGGCATCAAGAATGAAAATCCCTTTTTGAAGAAGGATAAAGAAAAGAAAAAAAGATTCTACAAGTTTCAAGGCCAACTCCATATTCCAACACTTATTCAACGAGTCTAAACTTAATCTCTTTTATTTAATTTGTATATTTTGAGCTTCATAGTGTTAGGTTGAGGATAATGTAGGAATTGAGTTTGGGGGTGGAAAATCTAGGTTTTCTTTTAATCTAATGTACATGAATAATTTGCGTGATTAATTTAGGTTTTACTTTTGAGTAAAAAAAACTTGACGAAAAAAATAAAATTTATTTAGCTTTATTATACATGCTTGTGTGTAACTTAACTTTAACAAAATAATTCATATCCAATGATAATATCATGCATATCTATGAGTAAAATTTGGATTGGTTCGTGTTGACATTCGAATTTTTAATTATTTATGAATCCCATTAATTTATACTTAGCGTTCTAATAATTCGAGCACATACTTATTATTTTTTTTTATACCCAGGTGTCCATCTTCGACGACTAATCTTTGGGTCTGCGATCCGGCCCCTCATCACACAAAACAGGTAAACCGCGGGATGTGCCCCAAACTGGTCAGGGTTCAAGAACCCCCCAACTGAACTGCCGAGCACATACTTATTCTTATTGCACTTATGGTTGACTCTGAGTTGAGTTATGTGAGCCAACAACCTTAGAATCTTTTAAGATTTTAGAACATGTTTATTACATTAATCAGTCTAGTTAGAATCATATTGAAAATTCTTTTAAAATAAGTTTGGGGTGATTAGATCCATCCAAAACCAAGAACATCACCGATTAATTATCTTTTAGTTCCTATCGTTAGCCGAAAAAAGTAAAAGACATTATACTAACCGTGGCACATAGAAAAAGGTTACTTACATTGTAGTGTGAAACTAGTTTTGAGTAATTTGACCATATTCATGAAAAATTGTTTAGTAGATATTCTATTGGAAAAGAAGACTGTCTAATGTAGAGTGAAAATTACATTCGAAAATCAGAAAAATCCCAAAAATAGAAGAAGTGACAAATCAAGAAAGGAAAATAAAAATAAAACATATCAAAGTGTGTTGATGTAGTAGCAAAACAATTATAAATGCTACCTCTGTCCGGCTAAGTCTTGATCATCGCTAAGGAATTGGAAGGTGCTTAAGTAGTTGATGAAAATAAGTCATGTCTCATTGATAATTTGCCTTTGGGGGAATTGAAAAACAAAGAGACTAACACGGGTGATGAGAGAATATATTGACATTACTGGAATTTGGTTTTGTTTGGGAAAGAGGCTTTGTAAGTTGAAATACATGACTTGATTCAAATAGTATCGATGGAATTGAGAATGTTTAACACAAGCACTCGAGAGAGGATGGAGTTCTAAAATAATTTTGGACTTTTTTATACTATTGTTTGAAGGTTTGCCACTATGTACTTTTTTCTTTTTGTCTTGGTAAAAATGCACATTTGTTGAATCTCTATTATTTGCCCTTGCGCATAGGTTTGGATGATCACCGGTGAACAAAATTCCAATATGAAATTCTCTATCTTCCAATGAACAGTTACCATTTTACTTTTTATTTTTATTTTTGTTTTGTTTTGTTTTGTTTTGTTTTGTTTAATTATTTAATGTGGAAAATTCAATGTCACCATTTTACCCTCTTTTAAAATTGGTCAAAGTCAATTTTTTAAGTCAACTAACAGATCTATTTGGACCCCAGTGTGAATTTCTAAAAAGTTTGGAACCGTGAATGGTACAAATAAAAAATTTGAGTAAAGTCTGAAAATTTCTAAAAGGTTTGATACCGTATCTGTAATTATCCCTCAGGTTTATGGTTCCCATCCCCGCCCCTCCCTTGCATATGGGGCGGACATCAGGGCGTCACTTGTACAATCAAAATCGCGTTAATGCGATGCGATTTATCTGTAAAATCTTAGCTCATTGGTTCCGAGATAAACCCTCCACAAGGCACAATCCTTGTCAATCCAAGGTTCCATCTTCCCTCCACAAGTCCCCCCCGGCTCTGCCTTCTTCCTCCCCTTCCCCCGCACCCACCCTTACAGTGAGTCTCTACTGGTATGGCAATACTGTCACTACCGTTAGTGACATCCATTCTCAAGAAACCGCCCAACAAATACAAGCCCCATATATCTTTCCTCTTCACAACAGCCCACAGAATTAATCCCAGCCGACCTCCAATTTTCAAGCGCAAACGCTTTTCTTCAACTGCAACGTTCTATCGTCCTTCTGCTACAACCCATTCTTCTTCAGCTTCTACAGAGCAGGAATCTTCAAAGGACAACAAGAATTTGGTACCGGCATCCTCTGTTCTCACTTTCCAACAAGCCATTCAACGCCTCCAGGTTTCTTTTATTACCGTGCTGCTGCGTTTAAGCCAATTCAACTTTTGTTTGACAATTAAGTGCTTGATAAAATTTCTTAGAGTACGTCGCTCCGGCTTAAAAGCTAAAAGAAACTTCTTTTGGGATTTTTTTTCGACAGTTCCACTCTCCGTGCTTCACAAAAAAGCTGTTTTTTTCCCTTTTAAGTCAGGCCAAACTCACTCTTTGTTTCATGTTAGTTCTATTTCTGTGTTTGTGGCTTATTTTGGAGGCGGTACCACGTCATTGGAACATTAGCGATTTTGAAATTTCATAATAGTTTTGGATTGAATGAGTTGACATATCATTTTGGAAATGGTAGACTCAATCTAATTTGGACCACAAGTTTTGAATTTGATGAATTGCAACTAAGTAGTAACTTGACAACTAAATTGGTTAACATGGAACTTCAGGAGGTAGATTAGAATTTACATCAGTAATTGTTATTTTTTTTCCAAGAGATTGCAGTAAAATAAACACGTCAAAAAAAAAATAAATTATGGAGAATCATTATCGGTGCTATAGTAAATGTATAGTGTGATCTTTTTAACTTTGTGCGAGTGAAGCAGGATAGAAGAAAATTGAAAATTTCTTCGGTGCATAAGAGGGACCTTTTTCCGGAACTTGAATGTAAATGGTAGTATGACATTGTTTTTGTTTACTATTTTGAAATTTGGACTCTGTTGTTGTACAGGAGTATTGGGCTTCTGTTGGATGTGCCGTAATGCAATGCAGCAACACTGAGGTAATCAACAACTTTTTCCATCACCTGTCATGTCCTTTATACACGGTCAACATTTACTCTGTCTTACACATATTGCATCATATAATTTGCATCCGTATATATGCAGGCTAAAAATGAACCCTTCTCTCTTTTTTCCTTCTACACACTATTCCTACTCTTTCTTTCTCACTTTATTTGTTTCTTGTTTAAATATGTGAGCCAGCTTCCTGTCAGCCACTTATTAATTTTTTGAGGTTTTGTCTGTATTGAGCAGGTTGGCGCCGGGACTATGAACCCTCTTACGTTTCTAAGGGTTCTTGGTCCAGAACCATGGAATGTTGCGTAAGTATGCTTTTGATCCTTTGCTTTGCATCTAGATTTGGGGGAACCATGAATTCAATATTCGTTGGCATATTGATGGGAAAAAAAAAAAAAAGCTAAGGCGACAATTTGATTTTATTCTTTTGGCATTTGTGATACAATTTGATATACAGTCCTTTCATTGTACTAGCAAGAGTGTTGTAAAATACTAGACTAGCTTTGGCAATTTATATGCATTTAACGGAGAAAATGTATGATATGACTCATTATGCAATATTGATTGAATCAATAATGTGAGGCAAAATATTTTGTAAAATTGGCATTTGATATTAGCTCCTGAAGCTCCTGATAAAATCCTTCAAAAAGTTTGCATTAAAGAATACCTGGACTTGCGAAGGACTAAGTGTTCCATAATATCCTGTTGACTTGGGCAAGAATATTATCACAAAATGTTTTTGCTCTTCATTTTTGAGTGATGCATATATATTTGGTTATCCTAGTTCTTAGTGTGATTGCTAACGTGGTGGTTTCTGGTGGAAGGTATGTAGAACCTAGCATCCGGCCTGATGATAGTCGTTATGGTGAAAACCCAAATAGGCTTCAAAGGCACACTCAATTCCAGGTGAACTTGGAGCTTGTTCATTGTTGGAAATCTAGAGCCCTGATTGATTTATGACCTCGGCGAAGTTTTTGAGGGGTTATGTTGGCTTTCAATGTTCTTTCGTTGACCTTAAGAGTGGTTGCCTGAAATTCTTTTCAGGTGATACTGAAGCCTGATCCTGGAAATTCACAAGACTTATTTATTCGGAGCTTATCGGCCCTAGGTTCTCAATCCTTATCATGTGCTTTTTTGTTGTCATTCTTTGCATTGATAAACTCATTTGTGCTGAGTAATTGTTCATTTGTAGTTCCCTGATTGTCTCTTTTGTGTTTATTTGGCCATTTATTTTCCTTATGTGTAGATGCGTGAATTGTCCATTTTTTTGAAATTCACGACACACTTTATATGAACTTGGGAATGGATGTAACAAGAAGACTAACATAGTCTGTACATTACTAAAATGCTTGAAAAAGGAAGGGTAAAACAAATTTGAAGTTGAAGGATGTAGTAGGACATAGTCCACTAGAGTGCTTTGAAGGAGTAACGGTTCTCTTTCGTCATATTTAGTATGGTGACCTGGTTCCCTACTCTCTAAAGCTTGTCTTCTAAGGCCATTTGAAAACTATCTAGTGGCATGTAAATTGTTTAAAGAATGGCCTTAGACACTACTTGGTGTAGAAGATGGTGGTGATCTACTAGGAAATCTATTTAACACTTGATATAAAACTTTAAGCTTTCAGAGATGGCTACACGTGTATCACTTATTTCAATTAATCTTATCTTCTATAGAATCTTCAGTGTTACATTTTTTTTTCTTTGGTTTTTTATACATGCATGGTAATTAAAATTAAAATGAATATTGGATTTTGTTTAAGTGTAGCAAAGAGTGTTTGCATTCTAGGTTTCGTAGGTGGGAGGAAGTTTACATTGCATATGTGTTAACTATGGATGCTTGAGTTTTTAGAGATCAATTATTTTGCTTGAAGGAGTCTTGGGGTTTGAGGTGGCAATGTCCCTCTGCCTTGCTTTACTGCTTGACTTATTTTTCATTTGGCAACTGGATTTTGATGTTTGAAAATTGTTAATCCCATTGTATAAGAAAGCTTATTGAGGCTTACATCCTAAGAAGCACGATTATGGATACGATATGATATATGTATATGCCGTACGACCTTTTTTTAAAAATTAGGATACACCGATATGTTTTATAAAATCCAACATTATTTCATTAATATAAAAAAAAATTAATACAAAAGCATGTTAATAAAAATAAAATAAAATACTAAAACAATTTATTTGCACGGTTTTACATATATTAATTCATTATCTATTTTCAATAATAGAATTAATATAACACAATTTTACGTGTATTATTTAATACTCGTCACTATCTATTTCCAATAATAAAAATATATTTGTTAACTACAACACGGTTTCACATGTATTGAAAGATTAATGACATTGTGCATTTCCAATAAAAAAGTATATTTGTTAATTTTAAAACTCCAATTGTGTATTTTCAATAAATATTATTCATATTCATTAAATTATTAAAATAATTTTAAAAAATACATATCGGATACATATCGAAAATCATACAAAACTATAAAATAATTAAAAATACGTATTGGATACGTATCGAAAATTTAAAAAATATAAAAATATATAAAATAACGAAAAAATGTATCAGGTACCTATCGGAGGGTATCGGAGCTTGAATACGTATCGGATATGGGTACGTAACGAGTTTACAAGTATCGGTGCTTCTTAGCTTACATCTTGAACCCACCTCATGTGAGGTTGTTATAAAATGTCTCAAAACCCACTCCTTGAGTGCCATTAGTGAGGCTTGTGCCTCAAGGCTATGCCTCAGGGTGGCTATGTGTGCTCACTGGTGTTGTCTTTTTGGGCATTTTATTGTGGGCCTCAACATTTTAGCTATTCTCTTTATAACCTAGAACATTTTATTGGTGTTTTTATTTTGGTTTTACACGGAGAAGGAGAATGGAAAGGGGAAGGAGAACACAACAATTGCAAGTGGAGGAAGGATGAAACAAAATGATAGTGCTGGAGGATGATAAGAAAGAATGAAAAAAAAAATGATAGTGATGGAGGATGATGAGTGAATGAAATGGACGATTCTCTCAAGGATTGTATCATTAGTGATAATATAGGATATTTTGGATTGTCTCTACTTCTGGTGCTGGATTACTTACTATCTCTCGCTTCATTTGTTTTATTTATGTTTTGTGAGTTAGACTATTAATTTTGCTAATTTGTTCTGTTATGGATTTTCATAGTGTATGGTTTATTATAAGCATGTTTCTGTATATTTATATTCCTTTGAATAACTTTTGTTTCGTCTTGAGGCTTATGTCTTGCTTCACAAAGAGAATGCCTCGGTACCCAATTTAGCCTTTTTAAACATTGGTTAACCCTGCCAACCACCCCCCCACCCAAAAAAAAAAAATCGCCAACCCCCCCCCCCCCCAAAAAAAAAAAAAAAACACACACACACACACACACACACAGAGACTTAAGTTTTTGCTGCTGTCTGCTGAAGTTATTTTTGCTGTAAAATGGCAACTCCATACTGTAATGGCCACATTACAACTATCAAAACACCATTTTGTGGAAATTAAAATTGTAGGTCCGATCGGGGGTTAACACCAAAACACGCGTGCGTTAAGTTGTTGCAGTTGAAATTATTGTTGCTACTGTAATGACAATTGCAATGGTCAAAAAACTATTTTACAGAGATAAAATCGTAGCTTAGATGGCTGTCCATATGGTTCCTCTCATCTTTTTTCCTCGTTATCTAGGAAAGGATTAGGACCAGTCATTAATCATTATAGCAATCTGCATGTTGAGGTATCGTATCAAGTATTAGTTTAAACAGCTTGTCAGTTCTCTCAAGTAAACTTATTGATACAAATCATTCAAAATAAAAAGAAGTTGAACGTGAATTTTCTTAAATCATTACTGGCTTGCTCTATTAATCTACCGCCCGTAGTTCACTTTCTTCCCATGTTTACAGATTTTTTAGGATTTGTTTATTTATACTGGCATAATTTTTCCTGTGTAATGGTTGATAGGTATTAATGTTCATGACCATGACATACGTTTTGTCGAGGACAACTGGGAGAGCCCGGTAAGGCTGCCTGTCTTAATTGGTGTATAAATCATACATGTATACATAAAATACACGTGTGAGTTGATTCTAACCTTTTCATGTCGTTCCTCATTTTCTGCTCTTGCCTCTAGTGATATGGGACTGGCATAGGGAAACAATTCATTTCCCCCCAAATATGAGTATTTTATTGGTTGATAATCTTTCTTGTTTCTGATTGCTGGTAGGTTTTAGGTGCTTGGGGATTGGGCTGGGAAATTTGGATGGATGGGATGGAGATCACTCAATTCACCTACTTCCAGCAGGTCCTCTCCCTTTCTCAGATTACAAGCATTTCTACAAATTGTGAAATATGAACTTGTACTTACCAAGAATGAGATTTTTTTTTTAAATTTTTTTTTTCAAATTTTTGTGCCATTTATTGAGCAGCTTCATTCGTCATATATATATAATGTGTTTTGTCCTTATTTCCTGTTTTCCAGGCAGGAAGTCTTCAATTAACGCCTGTATCTGTTGAGATTACTTATGGTCTTGAACGGATCCTTATGTTGCTTCAGGTCCCTCTAATTCTATTGAGATTACTTATTCTATTTGCTAGTAGACATGCTTGGCTAAAGTTTGTTAAAATCTATCTGCAGGGAGTTGATCATTTCAAGAAAATTCAATATGCTGATGGGATAACATACGGAGAGCTTTTTCTGGAAAATGAGTTAATGAGCTGCTTAGTAGACTATCTTTTCTCCCAATAAGAATTGGTTACCATGAAGCAATATGCACAAATTCTATTGTTCTAATTATTTGCGATGTTTCCTTAAGCATGAGTTATTTGTCTTCTAATTGTAATGAAAGAAATCTCAAATAAAGAATATTTGATTTTCACATACGATAGAAAGCAAAAAAGAAGGGAGTGAGCTATTGAAATTGTGTCCTTGTTTGGTTTTATATGAATTCATTTCCGTTCTTCAAAGAACTGAAGAGTTATTTTTAAGAAAGCAAAATCTTCAAAGGACATAAATAGAATTCTTAACTTCAATTTAGGCCGTTGGAAATCTTTGATGTATCTCTTGTAATTAGGAAGTTGCAAGTCTCGGCCTATTATTTACCGTACAATGCTAAGTTGACCGCTTTTGTATTCTTCCTCCTGTCCCTATCTTCCCTCTCTCCCCTTGTAGTGTACAATTCATATTTCTAGTTCACCTGTCTTCTTTATGTCAAAATTTTCCCTTAATTGTTTTGATATTCTAAACCTGGCTATTTAGGGTGTTATATTCTTTTCGTTATGTCCTATTCCTATACTTTTCACCTTCCCCAAGCTTTTACGTGCTTCCTATTAATCCTTAGTCTTTGCATAAGAAGAGTTATGACCTTTGTGTCCTGTTGCAGGAAGGAAATGAGCGCATATTATCTGAAGCATGCCAGTGTCGATAACATTCATAAGCATTTCGACCTTTTTGAGGCTGAAGCTCGCTGTTTGCTCGATTCTGGCCTTGCAATTCCTGCGTACTTATCTTTATTTTATGTGCTTGGTCCTTGACGTGTTGAATGAAATTGAGAAACTTTTGGTTGGTCATTATTTTGATCAACAGATAGATCTGTATTTCTATGACATGTTAGGTATGATCAGCTTTTGAAGACATCTCATGCTTTCAACATATTGGACTCTAGAGGGTTTGTTGGGGTAACGGAACGTGCTCGCTATTTTGGTCGGATGCGTAGGTGAGGTTATCCTCATTGCTATTGTATGATATAGATGTAACTAAGTGCTTGTGAGATTTGTAGAGCCTAATATACTTCCTACTTTTCCCCTTGACTGCGGTTCAACGTTCGTCGTAAGGTGGTGGTCCGGGAGTGGTAGGCCTCTTGGTACTGTGTTTTGTGTTATTATCACTCTCGGTAATATAGGATTAGCAATTAATCCTTAAAGAAGATGATTCGTAATGTTTTCCATATTTTTCCAATCTGGACTAGATAAAACCATACTCTTAGGGAAACATGTGAAACTTTTAAGAAATAACATGAGAAGATATACTTTTCTTTCTGCCCTTAACCTGTATTAATTACATAGGAAGATACACTTCTATTTCAGCCCTTTACCTGTATTTGTCGACGACTAGCATCTCTTTACTAGTAATTCTCCTCACAGCCACTCCCATACTTTGAACACAGTCTTTTGTCCTGATATTTGACTTGTTCAAAATTATGTGTAAAATGTTTGTTCAGTTTAGCTCGTCAATGCGCACAACTTTGGTTAAAGACGAGGGAGTCTCTTGGATATCCTTTGGGAGTCGCATCTCAATCTGATCATCATGTGTTTCCAAAAGAAGTCCTAGAGGAAGCAGCAGGAAAGGTTTACTTCTAGAAATTTTAGATTTATCTTTGTTACTTTGATAGATAGAAAATATCTCTTCTTGTGTGCAATCTGAAGCTTCATACTATTTGCTCCTGTGTTTTCTTTTTATCTTCTTAGCTTTGTAGTTCATAAAGCTTAGCATATATATAAGAGCACAAAAATGTGGAAATCAACTTTTAATAATTGTCCAGGGGAAAATAAATAAGATTGCTTGATGCTTTCAATAGATAACTTCCTTTGCTGTATGCTGACTGTTCAGAACACAATTACACCTCATCAGGAGTATGGAATTGGGCCTTAGTGAGTAGAACTTGTGAATATGTTACCTAGTATAGAATGCTAGTGTATTGATTATATTACCAAAAAGAGGAAGCAATAAGAAGACATAGAGTAAGCTCAAAAAGCCTGTCACTAAAAGATACATATCTCTACCTTTAGGCTCCCATAAATCTCTTACCTTGATCTGTTGATGAGAAGTACTTTTCTAGAAACTAAAAAGCTGAAGCCTCTTAACGTGTCCCCCATTTCACCTTTCCTCTCACCCTGGTTACTGCATGGTGGCCTTTAAACTTGTAGAAAAACTTTCTACATAGAGCTCTGTGAATGCACAAGATTGTGCTACATTTTACTCTAGACCAGCTCTTCAACATTACAAAAGATCTGAGTTCTCTCTGTATATATTCTTTAAATTTGAACATGTTAACTGTTACATGCATATGTTCCTAGCTTGAGTTACTTGAAAATATCAGGCACTTAATTTTTGTGGTGCATGTCAAATTTTCAGTCTTCATTTTTTTCCTGGGTCCTTTATAATTGTTAAATTTCTTATCTTTTTACGGTTTCTTTCCACTGTCCTACTCTTCTTTTACATATTTTCTTAATCCTTGGCTGGTATTGCTTTCCTTATTCTAACTAACCCCTAACTCAACAAGCGTAGGACCTATAGGTATAGGTCCCTAGGGAATAGGCTTAGAGAGGATATTCCCCCTAGACTCCCAGATCCGACTCGTTACCCGGAGGTGCTGTTTTGAGTCCAGCCCGGGACAAAGGGCTACCCTCTCTCTAAAGTGCATATGGATCCGGGAGAGTGCTAACTGATCCTTATTGTTCTAACTCTTCTCTTTCTGCTTTGAGCCTTTGACTATTGGGTCTCATTCCTCACGTTTACCATTTTTCCCCAGACTTTGCGGATTAGGAATGATAATTTTGAACAAATGTATTAGCATTTGGGTCATTGAGGCTTGTAAGAAATTTCAAAATGGTTATTAAAGTAATTTCTTACTCTATTAGGCACTGAAGTTTATAATGGTTTCATAAATGGTCACACAATTAGAAATATTGGCGTAAACTCCTTTGTGTTGGCGTTAAGTGACAAAGTGGACTAACATACTTCATCTCGTGCACAAGATATTATTGCGTTTCCATTTAAATAATTCTAAGTATAAAAATGACCTATATTTCGGATAAGATTAGACTCGGCCTAATTTTCAAACACAGAACCATAAATCAGAAACTTATGATTGTTTTATGAAAACACGATAATGTCTTGCACAGCCAACGGAATAACTTCTGTTAGTCCACTTTGGAACTTTTAACAGTAATAAGTAGGATTTTATGTGAGCTTTTCTAACCAAGTGACAATTTGTGATATCATTATCTACTTCAGTAACTGATGGAGCAATTAATTACATTAATGACCATTTCGAAATTTCTAACAAACTTCGGTGGCCATTGGCAAATTTAACTCATTAGTTTTCTAATTTTACGTTCAATTTTTGGAAGTTCTCAAACCCTTAAGAATTTCCTAAGAATGTCTGACTTCCTTAAAACTCTTAACAACTTAAGGAGTTGCTATTAATTGAAGAGTATCGGAGTGATTCTATACAGATTTTATCTATTTTTATTGAAAAGTATGGATTTGTTTTTCCATATTGCTAAAAATTCGATTACAGTGGATAGGTTATATAATTTGATTTTTTAAAATTATTTATGGATGAGCAAATACTTATTTTAATTTAACTATCTGAAATGGGATCAACATCAACTATTAGATATCCCCAGTATAAGTAATTATTAATATCAACACTGGTTGATAAAAAATTGATAAAAAAAAATTTCCATGTCATGCAGGTGTCCACAGAGCCACGGTTATTTGTTCTTGAAATTGGGACTGAAGAGTTGCCACCAAATGAAGTAGTTATTGCGTGCAAGCAAGTACATACCTTTTCCCCTCAAAATCAATCTTATATTTAATTTCTCATTGGTCAAAAGTTGACAGATTTTCATTTCTTGCTTTTCTGTTTCCTTATATATAAAATCGTTTTCATCTTCAAGCATTCTGTTTATCAAACTTTTACTATTTTATGAAGCTATGTATCTTGTAGCATTTTGTTGATGGCTGTTATCCATTTCATTCATGTTTCAAAAAAAGTCCTGATGTC
>CAIGRB010074062.1:45723-62172 GCA_903798255.1 Fraxinus quadrangulata | reverse complement strand
TTTTTTTTTTTTTTTTTCTCCTCTAATAGAGATAGATATGTGGACCAAAATTTTTTAATTGTTAGATATTTTCGAGGCGGATGGAAAGGAAAGCATATGTGGTCATGTGACCCAAACTTTTGGGCAATTTTTTCCTTTTTGTTTTTTCGAAGTCACAACACATCTAGCCTTTTCTCCCACTCTTTCGTGACTCTCTCCTCATCACTTTTATCAAAACCCTAACTCTTCTAATTCTTCAAAATTTGTCTATAATATCTCCACAAATTATCTTATCCAATACAAATTTTCACTTCAATCAAATTTCCAACTAATTATAACCTAAATTTGCTTCCTTTTTTTTTTTTGGCTACCAATTTACTCTAACACTGATGCAAAGTGACTGCTATTATGCGACCGCGAGCCTTGTCTGTCACTGCAATTCCGATGCCACCTCCACTCGTCGGACCTTCAGACACAATCAACTTAAGTTATTTTGCCTTTCAAATGAAAGATGTTTATTGTATTCATTTGAATTAATTATTTGTATTGAATATTGGTTGAATGTTTTTCCTTCCAATTACTTAAATTAATTGTTTGTATCAGTTGTGGACAAATTCTTCAAACATAAAATCTACGTTTTCTCGTGATAAGCAAGTATTAATGAAATAAATGTTTGAGATAAAAGGGATGACAGATTTGGTGATGAAATGGATGTCGGGGATGAAACTAATCTTGGATGCACCATTTGAAACTAATGTCAAGGATGTTAAGAATGAAAATGTGTAGAGAACTACCGAACGATTTTATGTTTTTCACAACTTTTTTACAAGTTTGATTGAGCCCTCTAACTCAAAACGTCTACGTCTACGACTGGATATTTTCAAGTTCTTTTGTTATTAGTAATTGGCATGAAACTGATGGCATTTGATCTGATCTAATGTAGTAGTAGGTCAAATCGATCTATATATGTTAGAAGAACCACAAACATATTTTTGATCATCTCTTGCTACAAGCAACTAAAACATACTCTTTTACAACGTAAATAGGGGCTTAATATCATTAATTCAACAAAATAAATTCTATCAATGTAAGCAAAATACAGCTTCAAATCTCAATAAAGTCTTTTAAAACTCTCTTTCAGATAAATATGACAAAAGTACTAGAATTCGATGACTTGCTAGAAAATAAATTCAAGATAAAACATATAAACAAACTATACATTGCCAAACAAATAAAGAATAGAATTAAAGATTCTTTGATCTTTCTCAAATAATAAAGATACAATCTCAATAGTCGAGTTAATCTTGCAGCTCAGATGTTTAATTGTCCCACCTAAGAATCAGCTAGCTAATGATGATTAACTGAACGACTTCATGATAGCATATGGTGCAGATATTTGTCATCAACATAAATCCCAGCTTCTCACCACAATACTGGTCAATATTGTACAAGATATAACATAAGATTCTACCGAATATTTTCTTCTCTAATTTTATTTATATAAAGACGAAGAAAGAAATTATATTTTCTCGCCTATTTACTATGGTGACGAAGAATGCACTGTATGTCAACTATGTTGTTCGGCTCGAGAACTTTGGAATTATTTTTCAAGGCCATTTGTACCTGCAGAAGGAGAAACAACCCTAACGTTGGTTGAAAGGGATCATTCCTCTACTTTTTGATGTGTCAATGGCCTCCATCGTAAAAATAACCTCATCCATCTTTATCTTTCACTAATGATGGGATTTCTTTCGACATCCACTTGTTCAATCTGTTCCAATTATTCTTCCCGTTGCCACTTGGGATTAGTCTCACTATCATCATGATGTTCATTAACAATCACTTCATTCTCACTAATATTTTCTTCATTTTCACTCATTCTCTCGGGGTTTACATGGGTTTTGTCATCGTAAAAACCGAACAAATCATCTCACCTAACTATGATTCTCTCTTCCTAAGCTCTCTGATTTCGATGCTCAAACTTGGAACAAAATGGAAAATAGCAATTTTAGAGAGAAATATTTGAATTGTATGGATTTCTCTTCAAGGGGGTGTTTATAGATTTTTCTCTAAGCTTTGGGTATTTCGATCGCTTAGGAGCATGACAGATGGTGGCTCCTTAGCTAGTTCATAATAGATTCTTTTAAGAGTAGCACGTTTGTTTTACTTGCCCATGTGTATTTTTTATTAACATTCTGCAGTCAGCCTGGATGAGAAAAGGGTTCGCTACATTATGCGAACCTTCCATGCTTGCATAACCCTTGGAAGTTGCTCTGTGCTTCGTACACGGTGGGGTAGGTTCGCGAATCACATTGATAGGATCAACAAATAGTCTTTGAAGTCCAATTTCATTATTTATATTAAATCTAGGACTTTTAATTGTTCAGTGCTATGGGCTATACATTCTTAATGAATCACCTCATCTGTTTCGAGATTCGATCAGTCGCCATCTGTTCATTTTCCACTATTAGGATAGCTTACTAACACAATTTCGATGGCTTACAACTTTTGTTGGAATCTATAAATTTGTCATCATTTCCGTTGGCATTCTTTACTTTGCTGAATTTTACGTTCTTTATTTTCTTCAGGATTTCATTAGTGATCCCTTCTCATTTTTTCCTTCAAGATTTATTCACGATGTCTTTCCAAACCGATTCTCAAAATATGTCTTATGATTCTAACTCTATCACTTCTGGTCTTTGGAATGACATTCCTAGCAATTTTTCTTCTTCTGTAAAAGTGTTGCATGTCGATGTGCGCCTTTATAAGGCAGTTACTCATTCGGGTGTATTAGTTAATCCAGCACTTTTTTGGCCAACCAGGTAGTTTATATCCCAGTGTCAGGTCACAGAGTGGAATAGGCGAGCTTCGCATAGGCCTGTAAACCTTAGTCAGAATGATGGGAAGACTATTGGAGCTTTAGGAACTTCTGTCAATCTTACTGAACAAGATTTATCTGAAATTGGAGCTCGATTTAATATTCCTAACGATATAGAGTTGTTACGTATTGATTAGTTTCATAGGTGTGCCATCCACCTCTAGGTTGCATAGTTCATAAACATTCTATAGACATGGGACTCAGAGTCCCCTTTCACCTTTTCTTTATTAATGTTTTTTCTTCTTTAAATCTTGCTCCTACCCAACTTTCTCCAAATGGATAGGCCTAATTGGTTGGATCTTTTTACTACCGGGATCTTTGGGTTTAGAGGGAAAGTTCCCACTGGACATATTCCGTTTTATTTACCGTCCCGTGCTGGTGGAGGGTTCTGCAAACCTTCAAGAGAAGTGTTATTCCTTTTTTCCTCTTTTCCCCAAGACATGCCCAGCACTTTTAATTGTTCCTAATCGGGTGCAAGATTGGGGGGAGGGATTTTTCTTCATTCAAGGTAACTAGAAGTTTCAACATAATGACCCTCATCTTTCAGTTGTTATGCTTCGAACTAATGGTAAATGTTTATCGTTTTTTTTTTATTTAGAACAAGTATATACTTATTGTGGTAGTAAGGTATAGGCAAACCACCTCTTTCGCTTCGTAATTGATCTCTTGTCGTTCTTCTTGTTTTACTGGTTCCTATCCTTAATTTGTCTCCTGAGGTTCAAGACTTTAATTAAAAATTTTATAACACTGGTTTTTAGACCACTATGGGTGAGTACACTTATCGGATTATTTATTTGTAATTTTACTTTCGGATACTTTTTCTTTTTCTTTGTACTACGGATTGATTTTGACACAAACGCTTTGAAACACCAAAAAATTTCTTCGCTTAAGGATTTAGGTTCTAGCGAACCTACAAAGGTTAATTATGTTTCTTCTAAACATGCGATCCACAGTTCCCCACTACTGATGCTTCGATGACAGAGTCTTTCTCCTTAAGCACTGATCCTCAAATTCGTCCATTCATACCAAGGGTCCCTTCAAAGGGAAGGAGAAACTATAAAGTGGGTCTGGGCAGGTCACTGATCCAAACATTTTTCCTTCACCAATTTTTGGGTCCTTGATTAGTCCACGCCCCGATGAGCTGGATACAAAGATTTTATCCATGCTCCGTCCCTTTGCAACCCATACTGCCAGGTCTTGTTATGTCCATTTTAATCAATCCTGGAAAAAATGGTTGAGGAATTTACTCCCACGCAAAAGGGATAAATGATTGATGCTCACCTGCTACGAGCGATGGTATTACTCTAAGACCAGTAAACACAGTATGAGCTTCGTATTACTCATCTCGTTGATTTGGAAAAGGAAGTCCATTCCTTAGAGGAAATAGTGACATACTCTAGATGGAGCTTAATATTATGGAATGGGAGAAAACATAATATAAAAACATGTGTAAAAGTGCTAAGCATTTTGCTAATACAAAAGCTGCTTTGTTATCTGACATTGGCAGGCTCTCGAAAGATTTAATGAAGAACAAGGACAATAGTCGAGCCTACTTTGAACAGATAAATTACGAAATAGCCAAGCTAAAGGATGAACTTCAGAAGGCTAAAGTCGATTATCTTCTTACAATTGAAGATCTTAAAGAAGCGCGGGATGAACTTGTTATGCTCCATAACAAGTTAGAATGTAGCAAAGCTAGACTTTCTGCTATGAAGTCTGTGGTCTCTAAGAAAAAGGCTTATGAATTCAAACTTTTTAAAGAGTTCATGCAGGTAAGGAAAGTACAGTTCTTGACATTATTAGGAGTTTTCATTCTGAATGGAATATCGATTGCTTAGATGATCGTGAAGAGGATGTCAACAATACCTAGCCTTCCGAAGTTTCTTTCACTACAACAAAAAATGGCATTTTGCAATACGGAAAAAGCAACATTCGTTAATTGAATATTGCTAAATAGGTACATCGCAACATTCTAGTAAGTGAACGTTGTCATTGGTTAACACAGTTGAGTTTTGGCAACATTTTTTAGATGAATGTTAGTAATGTCGTATTTTGCAAAGTAGATTAATCTTTCTGTGTCTCGACATTTTCAGTTCGAAGCCGACGGCCAACTCTTGGTGAGTCTACTTTGTACTTGTTTCACACTAGTTCTTGCTAATTATTGCGATAATTATCGCACCGATTTGGGTAAATTTGCTCGCCTATGTAGCTAATTTCTATCACAAATTCTGTTTGGGGCTTTTGATTATTTTTATGTTATCGTTGCATTCTTGAGGTTGGTTTCAGTTGGGCATAAATTTCTCTAGGTGGAATAAAGTTTATATCGCCAAAAAATCATAAATGGGAAAAAAAGATTGTTTCTTATTCTTTTTTCTGGGTTTGATTGATTTATAACAATATTACCTTTTGCTATTGTACCACTAACAAGAAATTTGGGTAAACTTGATAATGGTGAGATTGTGGATGGTCCATACCACCCTAAATACCCAGCATGAGAGTGGCTGTGAAGGTGTTCGGCATTGAAAATGTTTGTGCGGTGCAGGTGGACATAGGAGCAAGTTTTGTGTGTTGATTTTACTGAACCATAAACTATTATTCTTGCTCGTCCTTGACATGGCATCAAATGCATTTCCTCACGACCAATTTTTCTAACTTTAGCCAAATGCCTTTGGAATGCCGAATTTATATTCGGGAAAATGATTTGTGATGATATTGAATCAATTACAAGCCCAGAATTTAATTCCCTAAATAAAATATATTGATTTGAGTCCATTGCAGGTGAAAATATTTGATGATTCTAGATATGTTTCCCTTAGAATGGTTGAATTATTCAAAGGTTACTATGTGTTAGTTGTCAATCTTTGAACCTATAATCTCCTATATGTTTGTTAGATGCTAACTTTGTTTCTTAATATTTCATCTTAAAATCAAAGCTAATAAAGAAGATTTAAGAGACTTGACTATGAAATTGCTTGGACAAATGAATTTTGACATTTAGGATATGGTATTGAAGGTTTGATATTTCTACGCAGATCAGAAACTTAATTCTCGTACTTGTAAAATTTAGATGGAAATTTATAAATTTAGAGTATGCTAAAGATATCCTCTTTTTCTTTGCAAACGGATTTCTTAAGGAAAAGGATTTAGCAAGTGTCCTTCTGTCCTCCCTGCCAAAGTTACCCTACCTCAAGACAATGTAGCAAGAAATTTTAAGTTTACGTTCAATTTATTGTAATCTACTCAACTTTTTTCTTCAAAATGATGAGAAAATTGTTTGGCTACACAGATCTCATTCTTAATCTATTTTTGGCAAATCATTCATAATGTCTCTGTTGTTGTAGCATCCCTTCACTTTTGATTACTTTTTACCACATGATGACCTTTATCTCAACTTGTGTTTTATCATTTATTAAAGTCAATGATGGGCTCAATGCAAGCTTTGTCCATAGTGATTAAGAAGGCTTCAGCCAATAATTTTACTAATTTTGTTGTTCTCCTCCTCTTGCAAGGCTAGGTATGAGTTACATAGCCACTATCATTTAAAAATGCTAATATCAATAGATTTGAACAGATTGATCATATGAACTTCATCGTGATTTTGTGTCTTTGACCATTGAAAGTTTTGTATCATTTTGGCATGCAAGAACACAACAAGGTTTGTGGTAATTTTTTAATTTTTTTTTTAATTTATTGGATTTTTAGGTGCTTCAAAATTTTAGATCTCGATTTTGTATGAATATTGTACATTTTGGAGTTCAATTAATAATGATTACTGGAGTTTTGTGATATTGTCATCTTCCATCTTTGTTTTGTGGTTGATTCATGTAAATCGTTGCACAAATATGAAAAATGATAAATTTAAAAAATATATAAAATGACCTAGGACAACACTAAAAAAACATTGCAAAAATGTTATTAACAACATTCAAAAAAACGTTGCAAAAATTTTATTAGTAACATTCAAAAAACGTTGTCGTATCATTCTACTCTATGACAATATTGAGGTTTGCAAGATTCGTCCTAATCATAATCATATTCGAATGCATGAAGTATCCATTTTATTTTCCCCAGATCCAACTTACATGATAACTTTTGTATTCTCAATATTCGTCTGCAAATAAACATTCTCTACTGTTACAACATTTAAGCTCTCTGCCATATCGTGTATTGTTTTCGTCGTAAACATTTTCTTCCACAAGTGGAAATGTTGTGTGGGAGACATGTCGGCTTGGGCTTCTACCCAACTTCTCTCGTTGCCTTTTTGGATTAGTGTCACTTTGTTAGATAGTCGCAGCACTCTCCAATTTCTACTTGTGGTACTTTCATTCTTTCTAGTTTTTTCCTCAATCTAACTCATTTTCTCAGATTTTACAGATTTTGAGGCTTCCTTAGCTACAACAGAATTCTATGGTTTACTTCATTCAAAACTTCCCATTAATGGTGCCAACGTAATGGTGAAAATCGAATCAACAAATGTTCTCACCTAATTATGATTTTCTTCTCCTAAACTCTCGGCTTCTATGTTCAAACTTAGGGCTGAAGGGGAAATAACTATTTGAGATGGAAATATTTGAATTTCTTGGTTTTTCTTTAAAAGTAAGGGTATTTATAGATTTTTTTCCAAGCGTTGGGGTATTTCAGTCGGTTAGGAACATGATAGATGGTGGCTCCTTATTGGTTAACTCATAACTGATTCTGTTCAAAATATCACGTTTGTTTTACTTTTTCGTTTGTATTTTTTATTAATAGCCTATAGTCAGCCTAAACGGGAAAAGAGTTTGCTAGCTTTATGTGAACCTCCCATGCTTACATTTCCCTTAGATATCACTATGCTTCACACGCGGTGGTATAGTTTCGTGGATCATATTTCAAGGATCAACAATTTTATTTCCTCATTGTCACTTGTGGTTTTCTCTCATCGGTACGATGTCTATCTGTTAACCTCAAAACTGAAGAATTTAAGTAGCAAACAGATTACAACCACCTCTTATAAGAAAATACTTTGTTAGCAAGTAAAGGCAGCTTCTCCAAAAGGTGAAGTGGCCACCATTTGTACTTGATGGTCAAGTCACCGCTATTTATTTCTAAAATTTTTTAAGATAAGTAAATATGAGATTAAAGTAAGAGCAAATTTGGCTAGTGGTTTATTTCATACATTTCTCTCGAACAAAATGGAGTATTTACAAACACTACATATGTGGGGGCATTTTAGTCATTTACGTGTTTCATTGACACACATAACTCCATCATTGGTGATGATTTCCCAATAATATTGCGGACACATGTTAATTAGTTATTGGTGGGATGTTACTTTCAATAAATTTTTTGTTTGATTCTTATTATACTTTAACGGTTTGTGTCCGTATGGCAATGGTTGCTTTATCAGTGGCAGAAAACTATTATGCACTAATATGGACATTTATACGCTATTTTTCAAAAAAATTGATTTAAAAATATATAATATTTCTAGTAAAAATAAAAATAATCATGGTAAAGTGTTCGAGTAATGTCGATATTCAACACGTGTAGGACACGAACAAGGCATCCTAGTTGAAGTGCAACATAGGTAGAAACAATTGTGGACGAGTGTGTAGGGCAGCGATTGCACTTTGGAAATATTTTTCAAGGCCATATGTGACTGCAAAAGAATAAAAAACCTAGATGCTGGTTAAGAGGGATCATTCATCCACCTTTTGATGTGTCATTGGCCTCTAACATAAAAGCAACCTCGTCCATCTTTATCTTTCACCAATGATGGGATTTCTTTCAACATCCTATTGCTCAATTTGTTCCAATTAATCTTCCCGTTGCCACTTGGGATTAGTATCACTATCCTCATGATGTTCATTAACAATCACGTCATTCCCACTATTATTTTCTCAATTTTCAATCATTCTCTTAGGGTTTACTTGGGTTTATTTCCTCATTGCCACTCATGGTTTTCTCTCGTGCTATACCATTCGGTTCATAGACGGTGTCAATCTACTAACCTCAAAAACTGAAGAGCATAAGCGGACAACGGATTTTGGCCACCTCTTATAAAAAAAAAAAATACTTCGTTAGCATGCAAAGGCATCTCTCTAAAAGGTGGAGTGGCCACTATTTGTAGTTGACGGCCAAGTAAGTTACCGGCATATGTTTCTAAAAATTAAAATTACAAGACATGTAAATATGGAGTTAAAAGTAAGAATGAATTTAGCTAGTGGTTTATTTCATACATAGCTAGTGGTTTATTTCATACATTTCTCTTGAACAAAATTTAGAGTATTTATACACTATAGATGTGAAGGCATTTTAGTCATTTACATATGTCATTGACACAAATCACTCCGTCATAGGTGATGATTTCAAAATAATATTGCGGGCACATATTAGTAACTTAATGGTAGGAAGTTACTTTCAATAGATTTCTTGTTTGATTTTCGTTATATTTTTTAATGGTCTGTGTCCATATGGCAATGGTTGCTTTATCAGTGGCAGATTGACACGTGTCAGACACGTTAAAACGTGATTCTTCAAAAAAAGTTGATTTGAGTTAAAAATATATAATATTTTTTACAAAAAAAATGATCATGATAGAGTGCTCGAATAGTATCATTATTCGACGCGTGTAGTACTTGGACAAGACACCTTAATTGAAGTGTTCAAACAATAGAGACAAACAATGTTTATTTTGTTCCTGAGTCTACAATAAAGATATTATATCACGTGGTTAGTGCTTTGTTTTCACCACATGTCAAATAACATTTTTCCAAGTGAATTGGGTTCACTCTCGTATACTCGTCATGCTGATATGCATGATCAAGCTTTTTAGGTTCAAGCTCTATTGGTGTTTAAACTCACAAAATCAGCTCGTACTTCCCTTAATTTAAAAAGGAGATTGCTTATGAAGATTCAATAGTCACTTCAAAGAAGACACACTAAGAAATCACTAGATTAGCTCTACATAAGTTAGGCCAGCTCGATTAATGACAAGTGAATTTGACCCATGTTAGGTCAGCTCGACCATGAATGCATGTCTCTTGAGTGATGTCATCACTACTAGAACGACCATTTCCAAAGCTACAAGTGGAACTATGTCGTCAGCACTTCATTTTCAACCAATCAAAAATCAACAATGATTATCTAGTTAACAAATAATCACCTAGGTAATCATGACCTAGGCCACAACTACAACTTAGGTACCATGATGACTTGTTCGACCGACCTCAACTACCAATCAACAGCCTTAAATCTGAGCGGTGGCACACACTTAGGTAGAACTGTAGCTGATATGATGTTGGGCAGCCAAGACGCATATAAATAGGCCCAAATGGTGTCTTCCAAATGGCAGAATTCAATGTATTCTCAATACAGTCTCTACAAACACTTCAATTAATGTTATTTTCTTCTTTTTACTGTTCCAATAGATTATCTCACTCAAATTATTAATTAAGTTGATCAAAATTGACCATGACATTTTTTAACGTCAACAAACTCAATTTGTATGCGAGCCATCCAAAAGGTTGTGGACGAAAGTGTGGAGCAGCGATGGAAATCGAGGAGAGATTGACAATTCGTTGAGTGGCGTGTTTGATGATATGTCCTTTATAAGTGACACATTCCATCCGAATGCCACGTGGTGATCTAAAGAAGCTAGATAATAACACAATTATCTTCAACAATAAAATAATACAAGTCATTTAATGCCAATATTTAACAAATTCCACGTGGTGATCTAAAGAAGCTAGATAATAACACAATTATCTTCAAAAATAAAATAATACAAGTCATTTAATGCCAATATTTAACAAATAAACATTTATTTCTTGTGAAACTCTATTAGTTTAAAGAATATGACCACCCAATTGTGGGTTTTCTATTTATTTGTTTTTATTTTGTCTCTACACTCACTAGCGACATGAATCATGATTGAGATAGTAGGAAGGATAATGACAAACAAATTATGTCGCGAAAAATAAAATCCAACTACTTCAAGTTTTAAAAAATGCATAAAAATTATTTCCATTTGCCAATACTCTCTTCATATTATAAAATCGGATTTTCTTATAAACAATTAAGCATGCATCGCGACAGTGTAAAATAAGATATTTATTTCCATTTGGTGGGATTCTTGATTCCAAGATTTTCAGCTTATGCTTTCGGTTGGTTTAGTTAAATGGTACAAAATTAAGAACGAGAGATAAGGGTGTGAAATTAAGATAGTTTGATTTTAAATTGTTAGAAAGGGAACTTATTTGTCTTTCTTATTAAAGATACATAGGATAATTCTTTTTATTATTTTTCTTCATTTATTCTCGTCTTTGAATTTTAAGTTAGTAAAGAGTTACTTAAGATCTGTTAAATGCGATCCAACAAAAATGGTCATATTTGATACGTCGGACTAAATAAGGTTAATAAACAAGACATCCTATATGTTTCTACTAATATCTTTTTAAGAGGAATGGCCAAAATTCTTATATGCTGTATTTTTATTTTATTTTTATTCGATGTGAGATTTTAATTGAGACACGCTCTGCAAGATAACAGCTCGTTAAGAACATCAATTGTAAGATTTATTATTTTTTAAAGTATTAAACAGATCGATTTATTCATTTGCATCCGCTCATAACTAATGGACGATTGGTAACATATAATATAAGATTAATGCATGTATAGTCCACCATTTATTTTGCACCAAATTGATTCTTGACCACCACCCACTCTTCCGGTACTCAACCCAACTTTGTTTTGCCTAATCACCAACCCTAATCCTAATAATTTTATTGTTTGGTTAAGGTCTATTGGGATAGATTTGATTAAAATTTAATGATTGATTTTGTCACATAATGCAACTTACATATTCTTTTTAAATCCTACCAACAATACATACAGGCTAAGTATTTATTTCGCCCATTTTCCACCTCTAGAATATTCTCTGGTTATCACAATGTATAATATTAATAAATATGTAACAATTATTTATTTTTAAGTTATAAAAGTAGAGAAAGTAATTAAAAATGTTGCATTTTATTCTCTTTTAAGTAAATAAACCGTGAGAATTGAAACATTGACGAGTATGATCATCACAAACAAACGAGATAAATATATAACATTGGAAGACTTGACAGACGAATATAACGCAATTGAGTTAGGAGGAGATCGAAAATTCACACGAATAAAAAATAGCTCCACTACAAGAAATTTGTCGAGTCGACCAGTAACATTAAACATAGCAGTTGACAATTTTTATCATTATTTATCTTTTTTTTTAAAAATTATATACGTGTTATATTAAAAATAATGTACTGATTATATAATTTGCCATGAACTAACCATGGCCTTGCAAATGAGGAAAGTTTGCTTTCATTTTCAGAAAATAACACGTCGCTTATATGATAAAAAGTAGAGTTGGGAACTTTTAATAAACGGGTCTCACCCACATGCTCTACTCAAAAGTGTATAAATTCCATTTAATTGGGCATGTGAATATGTACTTTCTTTAAAGGGAAGAACTTTTTGTTTTAAAATAAATATAAATTATTATTACTTTTTTAATTGAAAATCATTTACTCTTCTAAACTTAATAAATTTCTATATATAATTTATTCATTAATTATTAATCTATTTTGACATCTTGACTTTCATTTATAACGTTTTTTCAATTCGGTTCAACCTTCCTCGTATTTGTCACTTATATTATACTTGGGTTCTTTCTAAGACAGACTATTTATCGTACCTTCTTTTATCGAAGCTTACATCTATGATTGATCCTATCAAAATGGCTCGGAACTAAATTTTATTGCTCTAAAAATCATGTCGAAGATGTTGAGGTGCATTATTAAAACACTTAACTTACCAAAAGAAGTGTGCTTTCTGATTTCGCGTTCGACCTCTACTAGTAAAGAGGCTATGACTTTGCAGAGAGTTTGATTAATTGAAAGCGTCTTTTTTCGTAGTAGAATTTCCTTCAAAATTTTTCTAATTTATCCCTATTTGATGTAGTTAAAAATTGATAAAATACTTGATTAAAAAATTAATAAAAATTATTGGTCTCTTAAAATGTATGATTAAACTTAATTATTAATTTTGATTTAATTTTTATCATTTTTTTTTTTTCAATAAAGCACCAAATTTTATTGGTCCCGAAGTGAAAAGCTGTCCACTACTGGTCCATTCTCAAATGTGGACCCCATTAAAGAAAGTCCAATTAAATTTCAGATTCCAGATCAGCTTTCTAAAGTCCAATTGCCTTCAGTTGCGACTATCCAGTGTGAACCCCTTATAAGGTCCACAGATTACGCCAGCCAAGTTACAACTCATAGCCACGTGGAGATTTACTAGTGGCGGTATGAGGGTAGCGTAGTTCCACCGGATCACATACGAGTCTTTCGGGGTACAAAAAGCCAATAATCCCACCCAGGGTGACATAGTCACATGATCCAAACAAAAAATAGAGGAAAAATCTTTCGTAATTAATAATTATTAAAATTAGATTTGGATAAAGTTACGTTAATCTTAAAAATTATATTATTGTGCAATCTTTTCTGCATCAGGTATTAAACATTGAACAAATTAAACAAATATAAGTTAATTTTGTCCTTAAAAATAAAATAAAAAAACTTCAATCAAGAAGAGAAAAGGCAACGTCAAGTAAAAATCATATCGCAAACGTAAATTATAATTTATTTGTTGATCACTAGTTCAACCTTGATCTTTTTATCATTAACCCCTTACTATTTTAACTTGGAGTGATGATATTCAGCATCATTAACGTCAAGTATTAATCTAGATGAGAATTACATATCATTAGATGATAAATTCACTTAAATACAATGACACGTGATGCATTTAATTGAATATATCAAACGATCACCGAAACTGAGGCTCTACTACAATTAATTATAGATAATATTATTCTTTAACTTATGCCAATGCTCGAGCTTTTAAAACATTGGTTGTTAGTTATTTACACGTACCCATTGTGCCCATGTCACGTGAAGATTAATATCAATTTACATTCTTAAGTCAAAGTCACGTATTGACTTTTAGATTTATGCTGAGTGTGGTGTACACTAAGGATGATAGTCATCGCGGTCCCGCTCTTTGTGAGAGAGTTGTCAAACGAGGTGTGCACCAACTATACACCTAGCACAGCTCCTGACTTTAATCATATATTTACGAGATTATTAGCATCAATGGTGTTATGTGATAAGTTCAATTACAAGTGAAAATGTGGGATTCATTTAATGACACTTAGTACTATTTAGATTGGCGTTGTAACATTGATGTTGTCTAAATTAGAAATTAGTATTTATTTTTTATAATTCCACTTGTATTAAGATTTTTGAGAAAATAAAAAAATTAATTGACATCATTGGGAAAAGACGAAGAAATATATATTTTTTAAATTGTTCAATTATGTATTGACACGTGACAGAATAACAAAAATAATATCAAATAAAATGTCGTATAGAATGATTGAAAGAATATATCTATCTAATTAAAAGTACAAATATGAAACCATAAAATAAAGGGAGGGAGGGGCCGGGCGCCAAGAATCGTAAACATAGGCGCGGCAGTGATAGTCCCCTCCCCTTCAACATTTCAACCTCTTCTCTCTGCATCCCACCTATACATACATATATACATATACTTTTTTTCAATCATTTGATTCCCATCCCTTTTTCTTTATATCTTTTATTCTTCATAATCAATTCAAACAGCCCCATATATTGTCTCTTCATCTTCTATATATATAAGGGTGATATTTCTATCTGAATAAATACATTTCACGTTTTTGATTCGAGGATTATCGCGGTATGTTAATGTTAATGCTAATTTTTTATTGTTTCGTATTTCATTTGGATATCTGCAATACTTTGTTGAATTTCGCATGTCATCTTCTGGATTATGTGTTAATTTTCTCAGCGTAAAAGTAAAAAATAGGGCTTGTATTGGATTGAATAGCACAAGGCTTATTGTTTTTCGTATTAACCTGCTCGTAGGATGGTGCCTCGTTTTAGAACAATGATATTTCATATCAGACCCCGTTTGAGGGTTAAATATATGGAATTGCTCATTTGAACTTTGATAACAAGCCGTATTTTGCGTTTCAACTTGATTAATGTTTCGCTTTTAAGCAACTTGGCTTTTACCCTCAACACTAACGGTTGAATTTGGCCTGTTATTTTGTTGAATTTTTTGTTAATTTCTCGACGTAAATTGCTTTGAGTATCATAATTTTACGCTTTATGGTTCTTTACTGCGATTGGTTTATGATGGAAAGATACGCCCTAACACTAGTGAAAATTTGAAAACAGAAATAATATGTTTTTCAATCTTTGAGATTCTAAAATTTCTTGTGGTTGTATACTTCTAGTTTTCTCGACATTTACATTTCATTTTAACATGATGATAAAATTCTGGTACAATACATTAAAATTGTTCTTATCTGTATTGATCTTGGTGATTGAAACATCATTGAATATGTATTAATTAAGATAGAGTAATTCCTTATATATCCTTTCTTTAACGCAACACAGTGGCTGGGACTTGGAAGTTAGATATGGTTAGTTATTGATTTTACCAACTGAAGTTCTTGAATTTCGCATGATTATGTGTTGGCAGTAAAAGGTTTTTAATTTTTTTCCGGTAATATTTTTTCTAGGCAGAATCAGTAGGAAGAATTTGAGCCGGCATTGATTTGTAACCAGCCTCTCAATGTCTGAGTATGTCATGGATGGATCAACTGGGGAGAACATCAGAAATGAACCTGAGAGACATTATGTGCCTCATAAAGAACTTTTCACCGAGAGGTCTCCAAGAAGTCCCTTGATTACACACAGTCCACCATTGAGCTCACAGAGTCCCGAGAGTGACTCTATCGATCTGCCAATAGATGAGGCTGTTGACACCTCTATTGAGCAATTGTATAACAATGTATGTGAGATGCAGAGCTCTGATCATTCACCCTCGAGGCGTAGTTTCCTATCGTATGGGGAGGAGTCAAGAATTGATTCTGAGTTGCGGTTTCTTGCTGGAGGAGATTACGTCGAGGTGGAGATGAAAAAAGAGGTGGTGACTGAAAATAATGGAGGAGACACTAATTCTGAGGAAGAAAAAGGATCTAACGAGGATCTTGAAAATACAAATAAGATCCATCCTTATCCCACAGAAACAAAAAGACTTTCTTACTTGCAATTCAACTCTGATGCCTCTCATAAGGCTAATTTAAGGAGCAAAACTTTTCAAGGCAGACCACCAAAGGCCAAGGAAACTGTGAAGTCTTTGAAAAAGTTCAGTTCAGTTTCCTTTCCTAAAAATGAAAGGAGTTCCTCTTTAGAAGGGTTGAGATTGCAGAATGGAAATAAGGATCATCGTGAGGCAGGATACCTCGGACCATATCTACTGAAACAGGCAAGGGATGTCATAGCATCTGGGGAAAATTCTCAAAAAGCTCTTGAGTTGGCTCTTCGAGCAATGAAATCATTTGAGAGACGTGCAAATGCCAAGCCTAATTTAGATCTCGTTATGTGTCTGCATGTAGTTGCAGCAATATACTGCAGGCTTGGCCAGCATACTGAAGCAATTCCCATTCTTGAGCGATCAAT
>CAIGRB010074062.1:14131-27146 GCA_903798255.1 Fraxinus quadrangulata | reverse complement strand
ATATATATATAGTACCCTTGCAAAATAAAAAACGCAGCGTTCCCCAAAATTGGCCTTCAAAGTAGGTTAAAAACGTAGTGGAATTGCTTCCATAAAAAGTTTGAATAATTTAGAAAAAAAAAAAAAAAGAATTCTTAAAATAAACCTTGCTATCATAAGGTAGTACTTTTGCCCTATATTCACTTTGAACTTTGATTTCTTCTTCTTTTCATCTTAGGTCCTCTTCTGTACTTCTTTTGAGTCTTTAACTCCCAATTTCATCCAATTCAATCCATGTCTTCTTCAATTATCCTTTCTTTTGTCCGAATTAAGCTTTAGAAATTCACAATTTAGTATCTAGACTTTACAATTCTTCCTTTTTCGCCCTTGCGTTATTGGTTTTCACTTCTTTTCATTAATAGCCATCAAATATCGAGATTATCCTACAAAAATCTATCACTTAACCAAGTTAAGTAGTAATTCTATCAAATTGACCCTCAAATATTCACTTTTGACTGTCCAGATAAGTATAAAATTACGCTTATGACCTATCATTCACCTTATCTTTAAGCTATTTGAGGTGATTGCTCTCTCTCTCTCTCTCTCTCTCTCTCATATTTCCAGCTTTTAGACAAGATTTCTCCAAAAGTATAAAATCGGAGATCGTATTTTACCATGAGGTGCAAAACGACATATTCGATTGCTGCTCTAGCTCTGGAATACCTGAATATGTTGCAACAGAAACATTCAATACAATTTCTAAACACCACCAAATAATTAGTCAATAATATGTCTCAATTTTGAACCTTGGGGCTCTGACCTTAGGAGAGTTCATTGAAGAAGTCTTGATTTTTCTTTAAAGAGTTATTCTTGAAGAAGTCTTGATTTTTCTTTAAAGCGTTAGTCTAGAAGAAGTCCTCATTTTTCTTTAAAGCATAAATAAGAAAGAATCATATTTGGTGTACTATCATGGAGGACAACTTTATTTACAGAATACCACATACATTTGTCATCGGACAATTTTAACAAAAAGTTATTTTTGTAGTCAATAGTTTTTTGTCAACACATCAATTGTCAACAAAGTTATCATTACACAAATAGAATTATTAAATAAGAAATGTAAGAATTCACTCGACTCCCTATCGAAATTTATTTATAGCACTCTTAATGTTCGACTCGTATACAAAATTGAAAATAATTATGATTTGTTTAAAATTTAGTAACTTACTCATATTTCTCTTGTGAATAAACCCCTTTTTCAATCTCTCAACTGCACCAAAATTAACATAATAAACACGTTCTGAACACGAATTATAGACTATCACGTTGGTTTGTCAAGTTAATAGATTTGGATGCTGTGATTGGATTGAAATAAAATTAAAAATTTCCGGCGACCAAATTATAACAAAATAAAGTTAAATGATCCATTTGGAATTGTAACATAACCTGAGAAGCTGCAGGAGTGCAGGCACGAGTCGATGACCATGTCTTTTCCGCAATTTATAATTGTAAATATAAATAAATAAATTTCTCCGATATGGGAAAAATGCTTTCACAAATAAATTAGTAAGAAAAACAAATAATATATTTCGAAATTTCGCTTGCATAATATACTAAAGAAAAATGCTAGTAGTACATAATTTTTGGCCATAATGATTCACATAACACTCACATGGAATGGAGCCCACCAAAATATGGGCACCACCCCATGTGAGTGTTATGTGAACTCCCATAGATTAAAATTATGTATCCATAGCATCACTCTTTATATATATATAGAAAGAAATTTAAGACGTATGACGATAAACCAATTAAAACATTAATGGACTTAAGTTTACACTTAAACAAAAATACTGGTGATCTCGTATATCAATTAGGATATTCACGTGTTATAAACAGCTTAATGTACATTACCAACTGCAAGCATCCAGGTGTAGCATATGCAGTCAATAAGTTGAGCAGATTTACAAGTAATACAAGTAATGATCATTAAAAAGTATTAACCCGAGTTTTTAAATACTTAAGACACACGGTTGGTTATGGATTACATTACTTAAGATATCCTACAGTGTTAGAAAGATATATCAATGCAAATTGGATATCTGATACAAATTATTCAAAGTCTACAAGTGGTTATGCGTTTACCATTGGAGGCTGAGCTATATCCTAAAAATTATCTAAGCAAACTTTTATAACTCGATCTACAATGGAATCTGAGTTTATTGTCTTAGATAAAATCGAAGAAGAAGCAGAATGACTTCGTAATTTTCTTGAAGATATTTCATGTTGGGAAAAACTAGTACATGCGATTAATATACATTGTGATAATCAATCGACAATTGCAAGGGTACAAATAGTATGTATAATGGTAAATCTCGACATATTATTCGGAGACATAATACCATTAAACAGTTGATATCGAATGGTATAATCTCGATTAACTATGTTAAATCAAAAGAAAACATAATAGATCATTTGACGAAATGATTGATAAGAGATCAAGTATACCATCTTTCTAGAGGAATGGGTCTAGAGCCTATCGAATTGAATCACCATAGCGAAAACCCAAATTTGTAGATTGGAGATCTTAAGATCTTGGTTCAATGGGACAACTAAGTTATAAAATATTCAGGGTAAAACACTTACTTCCATTCTTACAGACCTAAAGTGCTAGAATAATAAGTGTATACTTTTAATGATTCCCATATCTTGGAAGTAGACTAGAAATGTACGAGATCACCTATATAAGTGTGAAGTGGGGCTGCTTTTATGAGAATTTGAGGCTTAAAATTTTTTTAAAGTGCTTATGAAACTAAGAGTTGTTCACGACCAAAATGAAAACATCCATGAGAACCGAAATGGTTAGATAAATTATGTTGTTGGTACAGTTTTGATTTACATGAACAGTTGATTAGTTCAAGACATCACGTTCACCATTTAACTTAGTAAATTCGATTGCATTCGACTAAGGAAGGTTCAAAACCACAAGCCACATATCTTGATACTATAACTTGTCGTATGTACTCATTTGTTAGAATCTGCATATTATAAAGAAAATAGAGTAAAATTGGCTGAAAAATTATTTAATTTCGTCGCTTGCCTAGCACTCGAGCGGTAAGACTAGCGGTCGAGCATTAGGCGAGTGACAGACTCTGTTTCTGATGCTCGAGCGACGCAAGGGTAGGCATGTCAACGAGCCGAGCCGAGCCGAGCCGAGCCGAGCCGAGCCCGAACATTTTTGGACCGAACTTTTTTTGGCTCGAGCCGAGCCCAAGCAAAAAAATGAGGCTCGGCCGGAGTTTTTGGCCCGAGCCTTAGCGGGCAGAGCCGAGCCGAGCAGGCTCGGGTTATAAAAAAATAATAATAATAATTCTGCTGCCCAGCAGCATAAAAAATGCTGCCTGCATACCTGTTGGGCAGATATATTATATATAAAAAAAACACATTTTTTTTATTATACGGGCCAGCCCAGGCTCGGGCCAATGCCCCAAAATGGGGCTCTGTCCGAGCCTCGGTGCGATCGAGGCCGAGCTGGGCCCGGCTCAGGTTTTTTCCTAGCCGAGTCCGAGCCGGCGAGCCTTTTTGACATGGCTACGCAAGGACGATAGACGAGCGACAGCAAAAGTTGCAAACCTTAACAAATGTTGCTGATATTTTAGACGTGTCTCTTCACTCACAACATCTCCTCCTCTATAAATAAGATCATTGGGATATCCATTAATTCATTCCAATGATATGTAATCATAGCATAACATTAAATTTCATCTTTTTTTAGTCAAAGCTCTGATAAAAATTTATTTTCCATATCATTAAGGAAGGAGTACAAAAACCTATTTTGATTCATTGTTATTATATTTTGGAGTGCTACAAACACAAAATAGTCATTATATGTTGAGAATTGATTGTCGTCATTCGTATGCATCGTTACGGGACAAATTCGATTTAAGGACAAAAAGTTTAACTCTTACTTCAACTTTACAGTCATTTTCTTGGTGTTACTTTGTCTAATTTCATTGGCATTTTAATATTATTTATGTAGTATTTTATTCTTCAATTTCTTGCTGTCACCTTGTCCAATTTTGATAATATTGGTAAGTTTGATTTTAAAGTCAACATTAAAATCCATTTTGTAAACAATTCCAAAGTAATAATAATATTAAATACATATCACATGGATATAGCATTTCAAATGCAAATTGCACAGATGAAGGCTGACGCTTCTAACCATAATTCATATATTAAGCGCATGTTTGGTAAGTTTAAAATTTGGATTTTAATTTAAGTCCTAACTACATATTTCATTAATTTTTATTAACATTTATTAAAAATCTAATTTTAATCCTTACCAAACATGGGCTAAATTTCAAATTTATTAAGGTGACCCATGACGCTTCATTTGCAAATAGTATAACATATGCACGAAATGTCTATTGGCCACGATTCTTAAAATAGTATCCGGCCTTTCATTCTTTTTCTTCATGTTTTTAAAGAAGAGCAGCCATGCTACATTGCTCTTTAATTGTCTACATCTTCCCCTACACAAGAGAAACACATCCACACACATAAAACTAGCTTTAGTATTGCGAGCACTTCAGCTAAAACTCATCTTTAAAATTAGGTAAGGAGAGTGTCTAATGTGCAATTATTCTTTTATAAAATCATAGGACAAGACTCATGAAAATAATGCTATTCATCATTAGTTGTGACCATCAAGAGCAATGAGTTATCAAAAGTAGTCGTCATACTTGAGTTGAAGACAAAATGCAATGCATAACTAAAACGTGTGTATTTTAATTCTTTAGGATAAGTTGAGGCCGTGTTTGATAACTGTGTGCAATATGTCCATAAACGTGTGTATTTTAATTCTTTTGGATAGTTTTTTTTATTCTTTTTTGAGGTTATCTTTTATGGGAACTCTTATATGAAGTATAATACTACATAAAACCCTAATCTAGATGAGAAAATAGTTCCACAATTTGAGAATTAGAAAGAAAAACATTGAAGAAAAAAAAGGAATCAAGTTATCAAGACTTGGGTTTGAAGCATTAATTTGGATAAGAAGAGGATCTTGGTACAAGATTTATCCACTTCTCTACTTCTTAATTCAAAAACCTAGTGATATACTCCAATATTATTCTTTGTTTTTCTTCATCTAGTATGGTTAACTAAACTTTTTGTTAGGGCGAAAAATGTAGCTTATTGAAATCCTTAAATTCAATTTTCAAGATTCAGTTCTCAATTTTGTGTTAATTTATTTATGATTATTAATGCTTTGAATTACTTGGCCAATAATTCAATGATCTTATAAATTAATCCAAAAGTGAGTTATAAGTTTAGACTACATAGTAAAATTCCAGAACTAGTATAAAATGGTAAAAATACTCTTTCTGGTAAATGTCGTCATTACATGGATCTTAGAAATTTAAAACATTTAACAAAGGTGTATCCTGATTCACATAGATATATGAAATTAACTTAATTAAATAGAATCAATTTGAACTCCAGAAAAGTAAATTGAATACATTAGAGAAATTAGACCGAGCACTAAATTAAGTTAAGAATCTTGATTAGAGAACTAAAGGTAATCGCTAAATGAAATTTTGTGCCCTAATATCTCCTTCATACTTAGAAACCTAATTCAATTTTTATGTGCATTTCGGTAAATCAAGCTAGTTAGTATAATTTAGATTAACAATCCCCAAATTAAAAATTACTTCCGTCAAATAAAAGTAGAAATAGTAAATTAAAAATAAATAATAGTCTATGTGGGAACAATTATCTAGACTCAAAGGAGACTATATTACTTGTTCGATATCGTACACTTGCGATTGGGAAAACACAAATTTAGCAGGAGGGTTGTATGGATAAACTAGAAAAAAAATTAAGAATGGAATCAAAATATATTCTCCAGTTGTATACCAACAATCACTTAAACATCATGTAACAAAATATAACATGGTGCAGTTCAGATATGTTCATAAAAACACAAATGCACAACAAAATGGATATCTATATACATATAACAAAAGGACATATCAAGGATATTAATTGATGTCTTACACAGTTTAGCATCAGATAATGTAAGCATTTCAGAAAAAAATCTACTATAGTATTAGCATTTAAGCAGAGTGCTTTTTCTATTTATATGGAAACAACAAATTTACTTGATAACAAAACCCTTATCCCCAACCATCAAATACAGGGAAAAAAAAAAAAAAAAGCGAAAATAAATTAGAAAGCAAAAGATTTTTTATTTTGCATCCTAACGTTGGACTAAACTATTATTTATTAGCACGAAGAGTATCTTCTTGAAGATATACCATGCATAAGCTCTTTATAAGCTGTTAATTTGATTACCTTCCGTGGCACAAATACAAGAATTTATCGATTCTCAAGCGACCAATGCAACAAAGAATTGGCACGGTCTCTTCACCTGACGACAGTTATCTCTTTTATTCATGCAGCCGACTCTGGCTGAAGAGTTCTCTAGCAAGCTAAGTCAACGTGGGATGCACTTACAGTATACTAGTATAAAGACATCCCGTAGATGTGATGATCTGAATAAATAATGCATTGGGTTTGCAAGAATGTCCTTCAATACATATCGCAACTACGACGATGAGAAAGTGGGTGAACGGTTGGAATACTAATCACTTTGGTGCCAATCTTATTGGGCACACAGAGAAAGCAACACATCGAGCAGCTTTAGCCAACATAAATCGCTCATTTTCTGTCAACGGCCTCTCAATGACCTTCACAATGTTTGCATCCTGTACAAGGGATTTCAAGTATCTTAAGTATTGAATATAGAATACAACATACTGATTGTCACCTCTATATTTCATGTGTGAAAATTACAACTGAGATCCCCAGTCATATTGTAGCACCTGGTCCCCAACCAATTTTTCTTAGCATTTGGATCTCCAACCTTTCAAATTCGTAGCATTAGAGTCCCCACACTAGCGGTTTACATCCACTTGGTCATTAAAAATCAATTTCAGTTGAGAAGACAATTATATACTTAATTTCAATTAAAACAAAACCAAGTAAAATAAAAAATTCTCTCACCCCCCCACCCCCCCTTTTGGCCACCTCTTTTCCACCTCCACCCAAAATTGCCATCCACAGGCAAGGGGTAGGGAAAAGGGTAGAAGCCAGTGGTGTGGGCGGGGAGAGCAGCAGGCAGAATTGAGCAACCAGTATGCTATTTTTGTTTCTTTTCTTCTCTTTTCTTTTCTTTTCCTTTCCCTTCTATTATTTTATTATTCATTCATTAATTTTAGTTAAAACATTTTACTCTCAAGCGGTGTTAGCTGCACTTTACCTTTTAACAGCACAAGTACCTAAGTATACAGAAACCATAAGAGGGTACCAAGGGCTATAAAATTAAAAAGCAGGGGACTGATATGCCAAGAAACTTTGGTTACAACATGCAAGGCTTGGAAACCAAGCAAAATAGAAGTTCAATGACCTTTTCTTATTTTCAAATTGAATCTAGACTACAAAAATATAGAGGAAGCATTATCATGGCTTAAATATTACACAATTCATCTCGCATAGCTAAAGGCTGCAAAATAAAGCATACCTTTTTTTGATCTTGAACCAAAGGTCTTACACTCGCAGTATCGCCAACTACAATCACATTGTTCATATTTCCACTCTGATCCCTTTCTGTCGGTGAAGCTGTTGAATGCCTCCATTGTCCATTGGTAATATACTTATAATAATACCTGCTACATAGAAAATTACTTGTAGTAGTATTCCAATAACTGATTCTAACCATATTATCTGTTTTTATCAAAAGTGAATTTAGAAATTTTAGAAACTGACACAGTTTGTCTCGAAGAGAAAACAATCAAGGAATTATATGAAAGTGTACGCATTTGTTGTTGAGTAAATAGTTCAATGAATTGAAGATGTAAAGTTTTACGAAGACTATGAAGGAGCAAAGACCCATCTCAAAAGACTACCTACAAGTTTGAAGGCCTCAACAAATTAGGGCGTAAAGAACAGAATTACTTACTTCCCTTGTGAAAGTCTAACTTCAACTTCATATCTTGGGCCACCGATATGGATTGCCTTAATTGGTTCTTTCCAATTACCAGTAAAATCTCCAACTAAATATACATCTTCCCCCTGTAAACCAATATGAAGTGCCGAGATAAAGAGTGACGAAAACAGATAGATTCATAATCAAATGAAATGAGTTGGATACATTAGCATGTGGCGGACAGTGTAAATTACTGTTGTCTGGTTGTAGAAACACAACACAACTCTGAAAACCAATTAGAAAATAACTAGTTAACACCAGTCATATTACCTCGTGTCCATTCCACACAAAGGTCACAGAATGGGTTGCAGGTCCATCATGTCTGCCACTTTCAACCATGGATATAAGATCCCAAGTTGCCCAGGCAATTGCAGGCCTGAAACCAACATATTAGTGTACGGTTGAGAAGATACGGTACATGTATGGTGTCAATTTCATAAATGATAGAAATAATGAATTGACCAAGTATTAATATTGCAAATGAGGCAGGGACCAAATCAGTCAATTAATTGTAGCCGAACATGCCTAGAGCCCAAGAAGATAAAATAAGGAAACATAAAAAGGAGTGGAACAACCAAAACTGCAGATGTGCAGAGGACACAATTGCTTTGCATTAGCTGAGATGGTCATATAAAATGCGGAGATCGTGCCTCTAGAGCAATCTAAGGTGGTTACAATAAAGCCGGTCATATTATTTTGATTTCGGTTTTTCAGCACTTTTCTATTTAATTGTTTTAAATGCTTGCCACAGAATTAGGGGCATCAATATGTACACAGACTGGCACATGTCAATATATTGAAGTATGTTTCAAATCAAAGTAAGAGAACAAGAAAAGATGAAAATTGTGTTCTATCAAAAAAAAAAGGCCATGAAAGCGTGTTAGTACAGTTCAGCTTGTAAGGTCAATAAATGCACAAAACAGTTGCCTAATGGTAGAAGTTGATGAGGAAAACCTGTCAGGCCTGCATGTATGCAACCCAGTGACAAAATTGTGAGCTGCATGAAGGGAAGTATCTGTCATCCAATGAAGGTATGCAATAACGCAAGAGGGAGATCGATCAAAGCCACTGGTACAGGTGACATAAACACAATGGTTCTTTTTAAGTAAGCGCAAGAGAAGACCCACACAGAATGGCAGTTTCTTTCTCATGTCAAAAGAATCTACATCCCTGCCAAAAAAGCAAATATATGTCTACGAAATAAGTAATTATTGACCATTTCGCAAGCATATAATATGTGATGCCAGGTAAGCAAATCCAGAAAATTCAAACCATCTAGGGGTGCATTAATGTATTTTTTTCATGTCAACAAATTAATATATCAGGGAATGATTAACATATGTGCATTCTAGATAAAGCTGAGCCATTTCTCAAGGCATACATGTATAAATAGCCAATGGAAGAAAGGAAATTGTAATTATATAGTTTTTCAGTGAAAAGAAAGAAAATTTTTACCTTATGGGATAGTTTATCATTAGAATATTACTACGTTGGCATGAGTCATTGACCAATTTCGTATCAATTCCCCAATTTGCAGCTTCAATTGTACTCTGGAGATTCAGCACAGCTGTGACTCCCTGATGCAAATATTGCGCAGCTAGAATAAGTGAGAAATCGAACAAGTAACAACCAAATATGTAGAAGGAACACTTAAAAGGATACACAAGAAAGGAAACATTTAATATGTCTCCCCATTATTATTGTTAGGCAAAGATAATCTTCAATTGCAAGGACAAAGAATCAAATAATTATACCGGACCAATGGCTGTCATATTTACTTAATTACTGAGATGATTTTTGCGAAGCCTATGAGTATGACAAGGTACAGTAGTAGCTTTAAGGTTGTATCTTAAGCAATTAGATAAAATCATTTTGTATATCATGCCAACAAAACTGGTTGAGTTTGAGAGGAAGCCTTAATGCATTAATGACATCGAATTGACGGAAAATCATATCGAAAACCAAAATTTAAGCAGGGGAGCAATAAATGGAAAACTGTAGCAGCAATAATATAGTAAAGGAATGGCAGCTCTCACCACAGTGCTTGACAAAGTCTCTACATCTGCTTCTGTTTGAATGCACGATCCAACATAAATTTGCTCGGTGATCTAACTCAATATGGTAAAAGGATCAGTAGGATGGTGTTTAATAATTCAAAAGCCATCTAAAACTATTCATTTGAACCAATTTTAGAGCACATGCAAATTTATGGAAAGGGATAAACAAGAAGCTGAGAATGTAATCAAAGAAGGGTCAAGTAACAAATATTTCTATAACAATAACACATGTACTAAAAAACTCCATAATTAATCAAAAGTAGGTGTTTGGTGAGGAACAGAGTAAGCATATTAAAGTATGAGCATAAAGGAGTGTGCGTGGTAGGAATGATATATTTCAAATTATACATATTCTAAAAACCAAAATAAAGAGTTGAAGCGAAAGGTAGGGTAAGAAGCTGACAATTCAGTTAGAGCTGCATATCCAGAAAAGTGCACGTGTTACAGTACAATGGATATTAGATTGATCCATGTAGATACCCAAGTGTCACTCACTTTTTTTGTCCTAAATAGTGGTTTAATTTTTTGATAATTTCAACAGGTGGTCTCCTACATCCATCTTCAAATTTGTAACTGTGAAATTCAAAACTGATATGGTGGCATATCCTGAAACTAAGAGATGATTCTTCAGTCAATACTTTTCCCTGTTCCAATTTTTTTACTAAGATTTTAATCTTTAACAAAATCTAACAAAATTAACAGCTGAAATTACTTATTCCCAGACTACAATTGATGGCCAATACAAGCACAATATATAAGTAAGCTCAAAAACCCACCTTACTATAGCGCATACCAAGAGAATGATTGTAGTACAGCTCCCCCTTTGAACGTTCCAATGCCTTGACATACTCTTCAAGCGGGAAGCTCCCATGTCCCCACTCAGCATTTCCAGCCACTTCCTCGGAGAAAATGGCTACAAGAGGGCTAAATGGTAGAGCAGGGTTGTGCTTAACCATGTGTGGCCGTCCATTAATGTCCTGATCATTCAAATGCTTCCATCCTTGGGAAGTTAAAAACTTTGGGCAAAATGTTACAAACCCAGAATTCCCACTGCTCCCAGAAGATGTTTGTAAATTTGAAGCTAGAATGTTTTTGTTCCAAGTAGCAATGGAAACACGACCTCTATTATATAAAATGTCAAGATCATTCATAAGATAGAGCTGATGTACGGGAAAAGGAGAGAAGGGTCTCTCAAGCACTAGGCTAAAAGAACCTGATTTCTTTTTCAAAATACTCCTGCATATTCCAAAGTAACAAAAAATATATAAAAACCCGGGTTAAATATCTAGGACCATAACCATGATAATTTCTCCACAAGAAAGCCTTTTTCGAATATAATAAGACTATTGAATGTCTAACATTATATCTTTACAATATGAATCTGATAATAAAAATGTGTACACGTACTCTGTATCACCGACGTCCTTGATCTCAACAAGCTTCCCACCTGAAGTTTCACTCGCCTTCTTCAAAGTGTCGCCTACCATTATTATTCTCGATTTTTCAGCATTCCCCTACAATCACATCCAGAAATTAATAGATTACATCAATACCAATTGCACAGCAAACCATTCGTCTAGCTCGTTATCCTCCAGCCAAACTTAGTTACAACGAGATAACCAAGAGAAAGAGAACTAAAAAGATTAACGAGTAACCAAAGACTCCTGCAATTTTTATGTTTGAGATAAATAATGCGAAAAACTGACCCCTTTTTGAAGAGCATGGACGAAAAATCTTCCATCGACAGATAGAGCGAATCGAATGCCAAGTGGTTTCTCAAGAGTAACCATATACTCATTTAAATTCATCTTGAATGTTGTAACGTTACTGGAGGACATAGCAAAAACCCTAGAGGCAGTGGCCCTCCTCCTGTACAGTTTCTTTTTCACTGAATTGACTGTCGGGATTCCATTGTTCATATGCAAATCTCTTCCCCAAAATGAGGAGTGCATTACACTTACACTACACTTATAAAATTTCTTAACCGATGATAAACTTGCAGTGAACGCCGATTGCTCAAAACCTCTGCAACTCGACATTTGGGGTGGGAAATTCACCAAATCCATCAAACTTAGCTGATCGGAGTTATGATAACTCTTAATCTCGTATTATTAAAAAAAAAATTAACACTGAACACCTAATCTTGTACTATACACAACAATAACAACACGAAAGTACTAATCCGGTGCTGCCTCGATCAATAATAACATGAAAAAGAGAACAAAAGCTCGACTCCATTCGACTCATCCAAATATCAATTGCTAGCTATGGAACTGATTTGATTATCATATGGATTCATCTATGTGTAGTGTGTTAATCTGCAGTGAGATTCGAGCTGGTTCTAGGGAAACGGAGAAATGGAGGTGGAGAGTGAATGTAATTGGTGGGATAATTGTACAAGAAGCCCCATATTGTAGTTAGGCTAAGAGGGCATTGGCCACGTGATTTGACTGACCTTTTTTGGATTTATTGCCACGTCAGACACCTAAATATACAATTGCATATTTGGCTAGCTAAATTTAAGAAAAAGTAAAAAGTAGCTTTTTGAGTATTTTAAATTTAACTGTTGAAACACCTAATTTATTCATTTTCAATTAGGATGGACAAAACTATCAAATTAGATAGTTCGATCTAGTTCTATTTTAAGTTTTAAAAGATTTCAAGTATTAGAATCAAGAACGGATACATTTGGTGAGGCTATCAATCTAGTTAACCCGAAATGAAGTAAGCCTTTAACATGTTTCGTTGGTAACTTATAGGACTTACTCCATATTTAACCTCTATTTAACAATCATTATTCAAAAACTCTTTTTTATATACTTATTTTTAACCACACATTCAAATAATAAAATATTCTACATACAAATTCAAAATATTTTTTAACTTTTTAACTACACATTTTCCGAAAATTCATCATTCAATGTTTTTA
>CAIGRB010074056.1:32373-46798 GCA_903798255.1 Fraxinus quadrangulata | reverse complement strand
TAGCTTTAATCTAAATTTTACTATGTTTTTAGTTTAGTTTATTAACAAAACATTTTAGTGTCTCCTACTTACTTTTTCAAGACCTTGTATGCGAAGTTCGAACCAGTGATCTTGCTCAATTTGACCCGAAAATCGAACAAACATTCAACTTTCGAAAAAGACAACAGTTGGAAACACACACAAAATAGAAAGTGTAAGATATGGCAAAGGGAAATCTGAATCAACTAGTCAAAGGGGCTAATCTGGAAGCAATACGATAGAATGTGGCTGCAGCTAATGAATATGCAAGGCTGATGGGAAAGTATATGGTTCCAACGGTTGTGGAAAGCCAATCTAGTATAGTATATCCGGCGTTTGGTCATGTAAACTTACACCCGAGGACTGCTGTGATCAACATGTTTCAAAACGCGCTATAAATCTTTAGGAGACCTTTGGAGAATCCCAACGCTCATATATCAAGATTTCTGAGCGTTGATATATGAGCGTTGGGATTCTCCGAAACGCTCATATATCAAGATNGCTAGACACTTGTCCACCTCAGAGTATTACTACATGGAACCAATTAAGTCAGAAATTTCTTAGCAAATATCTTCCACCGAAATGGCTTACAAAGTTGAGGGACGAGATTAACACATTCCAACAACTGGACTTAAAATGCTATTCAGATGCTTGGGAACGATACAGGGTTTACTCCACCAATGCCCATAACACGAATTCTAGAAATGGCTTCAGGTGCAGTACTTCTACATTGGTCTGAATCTAATAAGTAGGGCTAACGTAGACTTTGCATGCAATGGTTCTACCACAAATAGAACAGCGAATCATGTCTACCAAATCATGGGTGAACTGGCATTTACCAGTATACTTTGGCCTACTGAAAGGACGAGTCGAAAAAGATCTATTGGGGGTATTCGAAATTGATTCTTTGACAGTAATTTCAGCACATTTGGCATCATTGGCACAAAAGGTAGATCAGATGAACGCAGCCCTGACAATAGGGTTGAAATGCAAGCATTGTGGAGGAAATCATGAGAGTTTTGACTGCATCGTGGATAGTCCTTTTGCTCAGTCAATAGAGGATGTAAATTATGCTAAAAAACTTTCGAAGACAGCAATACAATTAAAATCCCAACATTTATCACCCAGGCTAGAGTAATCGCCCAGATTTGTAACGGAGCAACAATCTGAGAGCTCAGATTACACCACAGCAGACTACACAACCAGGTTTTCAGTAAACTGAAAAAAAAATCTTTGTTAGAAGGTCTTGTTACTAAATTGGCAGAGATATCTACCCAACACATTCAAAAAACAGATAGAACTTTACAAGTTCATGGAGCTGCCATAAAAAAATTAGGAAATTAGATGGGACAAATCGCAAAAGCACCTTCAGATAGACCACCAGAGCACTGCCTAGTGACATTGAGATAAATCTCAAATAGTAGGTAATGGCAGTGAAGGTCGTGGAGGAAGAACAAATGAGACAATAACTACCTTAGTGGAGCTCAACTGCAAAAGATTAATAGAAAGAGACCAGTTGCTACAAAAGAAAATGTACATTCCACATTTGAGAAGCAATTAGAGGATCTAAACAAAACAAAAAAGTAGAGACAGAAAGAGCACCGGATGATCCAAAGGTTAAGGAAACCATACCTACTAAAGAATTTGTGCCACCACTACCGTTTCTACAAAGTCCGCAAAAGAGAAAGCTCGATGATCAATTCGAGAAATTCCTGGATATGTTGAAAAAGATCCACGTCAACATCCCATTCGTCGATATAATTTGATAGATCCCGATGTATGAAAAGTTCCTATAGGACATGATATCTAAGATAAAAAAAAAGCTTATAGACTGGAAATAAGTGGCATTGACTGAGGAGAGTAGTGCAAGGCTGTAAAATAAATTGCCACCAAAACTGAAGGACCCAGAGAGTTTCACTTTACCTATTTCACTAGGAAAATAATTTTATTTTAATGATTTATATGATACATGTGCAAGTGTAAATTTAATGCCTTTGTCTACTTTTAGGAAACTAGGAGTTGGGGAACTCAAATGGTCAAATGTGACGCTGCAGCTAGCAGATATGAGCATCAGATACCCATGGGGCAATGTTGAGGATGTGCTCATCAAGATTGGGAAGCTGATATTCTCGGAGGACTTCCTTTTTATGGACCTTAAAGACAACCACAGTATGCCAATTATCTCAGATCAACCTTTTTTAGCTGCAAGTCGAACTTTGATTGATACGGAGAAGGGTGAGATGACTGTGAGGGTGGAGAATGCACATGAGATCTTTAAATTACATAATCCACCCAAGAAAATATTAGCCCTGGAGGAGGCCAAATATATTGTTGAAGAAATTCATCAAAGGTCGAAGGAGACAACCTAAATGTCTAGAGAGCCTTGCTAGAGAGGATAATAGAAAGCTCTATGTTTAGACGGCAAAAAGATGATGTAAAGCTAGAAATTGCATGAACTGTAAGGCTGCAAGACTCCAACGTAAATCGCCATGATCAGTCCATTCATACACTCCAGCTAAAGACTATAAATTAAGCGCTTATTGAGAGACAACTCAATTTTCCAATCCCTTTATTTATTTATTTTTTGTACCACATTGCATATAGATTTATTTTGATTATTAGTTTGCATTAGACTTAAGCATGTTTTAATTTATAGAGTATCACCATCCTATCATGTTTCCCCCTAGGCTATTGAATTTATTGTTGGTTATTTCGATTGTTTGGGCTAAATAACACATGTTTTAGGTTATTTGATNTTGTTGGTTATTTCGATTGTTTGGGCTAAATAACACTTGTTTTAGGTTATTTGATATTTAATGTTTGATTTGACCGCTATTTGCAGGATCATGACGTCGCGGAATACTCAAACCAACACAGATCAAGGGAAAAGCATGATGAAGAATATTGTCGAGCCGTCACACTTAGACTATTGCACCTTTAACAGAAAAATTTGGGGAGTACCTTATTCTTCCTTTTCTTCCCTAGCCCCTTATATTCTTACTTATACTTTATGACATTGAGGACAATGTAAGTTTAAAGTTTGGGGGTAGGAAAAACTTTGAATTTTTACTTTTCATGTGTTTTTGAATGTTTGTGTGTTTGTTTTCGTTATTGCTTTAATATATAATAATAATAATAAATTTGAAAAATTCAAATTTAGCACAGTTTGGGGGGGAGGGTGATTTTGCTGTAGTAGGAAGATAAGGATGTGGACAGGGATTCTATATGAGAAAAAAATTTGTGGATTGTCTTCGACTAATAGGATAAAATTTGTCGAAAATCTTAAGTTGGAGGTTGGTTTTGCTTGAATATGTGTTTGATAAGGGGCATTGCACAGATCAAGACATAATTTTTTTTTAAAATGTGAAAATTCTCTTCTAAGCCTTTTTGACTTGGATTATTAAGCATGTAAGGGAGTTTAAAAAGCAAGAGCATGAAAAAAAGAAGAAACACTAAATGCATTGGTTAATCCCCAAACACGTATTTGAGAAGACTTGACTTTTGATGAGGGATTATTAGCCTAATCTAGTCCTAGATGTCGAAACAATCAAAGAATTGGAGAATCCTTGTTTATAAGCCAAGAACATAAGAATAAATTCAAGAATTATATTGGGTGATGTCGATTTTTCAATATTCTTTGTGTTTTCTTCTTCATAACATGATTTATTTATGCTAGGAGAACGATGAACTATGTAATATAAATTTTTAATCTTAGTTTACATTCTTGACATCAAAAGTACATTTTTGGATATTGAATAATTTATATGATCTTCTTTTCTCCACAATTATTGTGCACATTAATTGTGTAAATTTGGTGGCTTATTTCATACATTCGAAAGAAAGGGAATATGTTTGACATATATAAATTGTCATAGGGTCCAATACGAATTAGAAATATACTGATATGTCTTATGTAAATCTTCAAGTGTTCATAAAAACTCATGCATTCTTGTATGTTTGCATCTGTCATAGATATATAGTCGAGTCATATATGAGAATATATTTGACATTACTTGAGAGAGAGTATTGAATAATTTAGGAACATTGATTCATCAATATTTTGCCATGTTGTCAAAGTATAGAACTAAGTTTAAAATGAATTATTACATATGGATTTGTCATCATAAATTAAAACACTCCAACTTACATTTAACATCGTTTGCATTTAATTTAGTTACATAATTTATATTTACATACTTAGTATTATATTAGTTATAACTTCATCAAAACAAACACGTCATTTTATTATAGTTTCGATTAAGGTCAAGGTAATAGGAATTGAACTAATCAATCTTCGTGGGAAGATACTTGGACTCAAAAAGTCCACTTTACTACTTGTTAATGAATCGTACGCTTGTAGTGGTTTTTATTCGAAATATATTTTCACGAACAAGTTTTTAGCACCGTTGTCGAGGATTGAATTTAATTTACTTTTATTCTGGACACTAATTCGAACATTATTTTATTTATTTATATTGTATTAGTTAGTTATTAGTAGTTTATCTAAGTGCTACTTTTGATCTTCTTTCAGGTCTTGTATGCGAAGGTCGCTTGACATTGACTTGATTCCGCTGATCCAGAAATCGAACGCATCTTCTATCGTAGGCAAAGAGAAGTGGAGCAGCGCAACAAATGGCTAACGAGCAAAATGAATAAGTGGTTCAAGTCAATGAAGATGAAATTGTTGATGATGGAAACATGCTGGTTGGGGATTTCATGACACCGCAAATCATTCAGAGTCAATCTAACATCGTCTACCCTCCATTTGGATAGCCTAACTATGCGGGATTGCTTCCATTGTTCAAAAGCATGGTGGATTCTTCATCCAATGGCTCCTTATCTACAAAGACAATTGACTACTCATTGAAATTGTTTAACATAGTGGTGACTACTTCAACAATGTAGGCTTCTGAATAGGTTGTTCAAAGGAAAGCACCAGGTATATATGAAGTGGATGCTTACTCAGCCTTATCCGCGAAAATAGACTCGTTATTCTATAAGGTTGAGAGCATATCACAAGTAGCAAACATTGTACAAGCCAAAAAACCAAGTTGTGAAGAGTGTGGAGCAGATCACAATACAATGGATTGCCCAATTTTAGCATTAGATAAAGAAAAAGTGTACTTTATACAATGGGGACTATGTCAACAGAACAATCCATTTTCAGATATGTATAACCCAGGGTAGATGAATCACCCAAACCTCTCTTGGGGTAGTTAGAATCAGAATAGGCCATAGGGTCAGTTTCAAAAGTCGAGGAAGATGTTGCAATTGAAAGAAATGTTCAAGAAATTCAGGGAGAAAACAAATCAGTACATGGAGGATAATAATCAGTTCATGAGGAAGGCCAAAACAACTCTCCAAGATCAGAGTGTTGCAATTAAAAACATGGAGACTCAAGTTGGGCAGATGTCACGTTCTATGACAAGCAGAGTACCAGGTATCCTACCAAGCAATACTGAGACTAATCCCAAAGAGCAGGTAATGGCCATAAGTAGTTTTGGAATGAAATAATTGAGGACCATCTGTGAAAGCAATCACCATCAAGAGTGGAGTGCAATTACCAAAAATACATATCAAGAGGTTGGTTGCGACTAAGGAAATAGTACCTTCTTCAGATGAGTAGCGAGTGGAACAGACTGAATAGACGATAGAGACATCTACTAAAGAGAGTTCAGATATACCACGAGTGAAGGCAACTGTTCATATCAATCCTTACGAGCCTCATATTCCATTCCCACAAAGGTCGAAGAGACACAAGCTAGACCAACAGTTTGAGAAGTTTTTGGATGTACTAAAGAAGCTTCACATCAATATCCCGTTCATAGACGCAATACGACAGATTGCAAGCTATGCACGATTTTTGAAGGACATGATATCAAAGAAGAAAAAGTTTTCAGAATTTGAAATTGTGGCACTAACAGAGGAGAGTAGTACAAGATTACAAAAGAAACTGTCTCAAGCTTAAGGACCCAGAGAGTTTCACTTTACCTATTTCAATTGGAGAAGTCGGTACTTTTAATGCTTTATATGATACAAGTACAAGTATTTAACTTAATGCCTTTATCTATATACAGAAAATTGGGATTGGGAGAGGCAAAAAAAACAACAATGTTATTATAGCTGACCGATAGAAGCATCACATATCCAAGAGGCAAAGTTAATGATATACTCATCAAAGTTGGCAAATTAGTTTTTTCGGCATACTTCATTGTTCTAGACATAGAAGAAGACAGAGATATTTCAGTAATCTTGGGGAAACCATTCTTAGCAACAGATCGAACTTTGATTGATATGGAGAAATGTGAGCTAATCTTGAGGGTAGATGAGGAACAATAAGTTTTTATATATTCCATCCATACAACCATCAGTCCTCGACGAGTGTAATTGTATTGATGAAGAGGAACTATCCATTCAACAAATTTGTTAGAAGAGAAAATCGAAATTTGGAGGAATTCTTGGTAGATACGAGAACGGAGAATTCAAAGTTTGGAGAACTAAAAGATGATGCAAGGCTGGAAATTGTAAGGAGTACATTGGTGAAATTTTTCGACTTGAACCACCATGAATCAACTGCTATAAAGTCGAGCTATAGACTATAAACAAGCGCTTGTTGGGACACAACCCATCATTTCTTCCCTTTTATTTATTTCATTATATGCATTAGATTATGAATTTTTGGTGTTTTTGATAATTTTTAATAATAATGAGTCATTCATCGTCTTTACAGGTCACAAAGAATCTATGTATGGTCCATACTACTTTCCATCCATCATTTTCACATTCACATCTGCATTAATCAGGGGAGTACTCATTATCTCTATTTTGGTGCCTAATTTTGTTTGTGTCCTAAACTTCTGCTTTTCACTAAAATTGCTACCCATTGAGGACAATGTGCTGTATAAGTTTGGGGGTGGCAGAATTTTCATGACACATTTGTCATTCATCAATATTTTGTAAAATTATTGTTGTTTGTGTGATTTTTCGTGTGAAAAAAAGAAAAAAAATAGTAGTTTTTATTTATTTTCTAGTATTTGCTTATTGTTTTGGGTGCTTGTATGAGTTTGATGACTTTGTCAGCAATGATGTTGAATATTGGAATGAGTATGGGCTATAAATGGTGTAAATATTGCATGATTGGATTAATCAACACTAGTTTATGTGAAACTTGATATTCTCTATGCACGACACTCATGTTAATACATTAAGTTGATGATTTGTCTCATTATATAGAAAAGAGTTGAGCATAGTAAGTTAAATCCAAATAACCATTATTTTATTTATCCATGATCCATTTATAGAGCAGTTTAGAGGTGGTTTAGCTATTACAAGAGAACATTGAGATAAGTAGTGGTTTCATTCATGAAATTACGTTGTGTGGATTGTCTAAAGGTAATTAGGGAAAAATGAGGTGAAAGTCTTAAGTTAGGAGTTTGGTTTTAGAGGCTGAATATCTAAAAGAAAATGGGCATAACACGAGTCTTTGTTTGAATAAAATTATCTTTTCGAGCCTGTATAACTCGAGTGAATAAGTCAATAAGGGTTTAAAACCTAGTGCCCTATGGTTATCTGATTCGGGAATTATCGACCTAAAGCTCACTATATGGGTTATATAAAAAACAAATGAGAAGATATTTGAAAAAAACAACAACAATAGTTTAGAATAAAAAAAGAAAAATTACATTGATTAAGCCTTAAGACATTTGGTTTATAGAACTACATATTTGATATGAGACAAGTAGCTTAGTTTAGTCTTAAATGTTAAGACAGTAAAAAATAAAAGAGAATCTCAACTTGTTGAAGTATGAACTTGTGATAGTAAGATTCATCCAAACTGAGAGAGGGTAGTAGTAGAATTAAATAAGCAATTGAGGACAAACAATTGTTCAAGTTTGAGAGATTCGATAAGTGCATTTTATACACATATTTAGTGCACAAACTAAGGGCAATTGTTAGTAAATATATCGAAATATAGCTTAATTCTATATAAATTATGTTTTGTAGGATAACATTGATGAACACAGTGAAATTTAGGAAAAATAATTGGAAAATGACTAAAATGGAAGGAAGTCAAAGTTTAGGGACCAAAGTGCAAATAGTCGAAAGGTGACCCGAGAGAAGAAACAAAGATATGAAGGAGTGAAAAAACCAATAAAGTAAAGGAATGAAGTGTTGAAAGAAGAAAAAACCAAGGTAATATGAATTGAACTAATCAATCTTCGTGTGACGATACTCGGACTCAAAAAGTCCACTTTATTACTTGTTAACGAACCGTACACTTGTTGTGGTTTTTATTCGAAATATATTTGTATGAACATAACACAATGTAATCGAATAAAATACACTAACATGAAACTGTAAAATTATTTCGAGGCAACGAATTTGGTGAAATTGTTGCCAAATTATTGCGTGTTTCTAGAAATTGAGAGTTTGTTTGTTGGAAAATGAGAAAAGATCGATGCAGGTGAGAGAATGTGGAAATATGGTGTCAAATTGGAGAGGTCGATCTTGGACCCCTAAATATTTTTATGGATCAATCTACGCCCGACCTGTGAACCGTGATGGGCCAGTCCTTTAATAGGACCGTGCTATTCTAATTCATTTCCTCGAACCTTCCCGCCCATTTTTACACCACTATGTGGAAAGAAATAATTAATGGCTTAATGTTCGAAACAATAAAGTAAAATAATATATCCCAAATAAATCTCCAATAAAATGTATGTAAATTATTTATAGGAATTATAAATATATATTATCATCTGATTTTCTTAAAGATTGCACAAGTTTAATATTTTCGAAATTGTATTCTTAAAGTATGTTATAAGTTTTTCACCTTCCAATTCACCCAATTAATCATAATAGCATAATACGTTAATTAATTCAATTTAATGTTTTGACCCAATAAATGACCAAAAAAATTACCTCGTTAACTTCTTTCTTACATTCATACCAACTTTTCATGTTTGTAGCACTCAAATCTTACACTGAAATGTAACACAACAAAAGATTTCAAAAAACCATTGTATAGCTCATTTTCAATTAAAATTATAAAATCGTAGTAATAGAAACACATACAAAAAAAGAGGTGGAAAAAAATATCTCCCTACCCCTCTAGGCTCCACCACACCGCACCTCAAACTGTCGTCCTAGGTAATAGAACAAGGGCAAGCGTTTCTGGAACTTGGACGAGGGAAGAAGCAGAGGTAGAAGTGAACAAGTGGAACATGGATTAATTAATTTGCAATGGCAAAATTCATCATCCACATAGCTGTATATTGACATTTTGCTGGAAAACGTGCTCCCAATCTAGAGCATGTGATTATCAAACTAGCTAATGATGGATTATTAATTACGTCTTTTACAATTAATATTATCTTATATTTAGGTTAATATATTTTGTAAGACAATAAAATTGTCGAAAGTAGCCAAGACTTTTTTCAGGATAACGAAAGGATTTGGTAATGATTTATGTAGTGGGATCGATTTGGTTGAATAATGGTTTTTTTTTTTCCCACCAAGTAATTTGGCATCTTGCAGATGATGCCAATCAAATGTACAATAAGAGTGTAACACAGTGTCGAGCTTTCTCCTGTGTCGCAGGTATGTGTACTTCGTTCCATACACAATGGAGATTTTGTGATGTGTGATGAATGTTTGAATTTTATGAAACACTAAATCTCAAGAACTTGAAAACTTAAATATTTTGTTACCAATATCCTCCAGTCAAATTACCAGAGAAAACATATCAAAGAGAAAGGTAAAAAACTTACAATTAAGAACAATAACTCAAGAACAAGCAATCAAAAATTCAATATCCAGAATTGAGATCCAGTAATAAATAATCATTCCCAATGAATTAAGGCATGTTCTGTACTTTATAATTTTGTTGGTGATTTGACTGTAAGATCTTGACAAAAATGTATTTAAGTTTTCAGGTTCTTGAGATTTAGAATTTCATAAACTTCTAACAAGTAGCATCAGGGCAACTCCATGTTAAATTATTGAGATTCAAGAAAGAAATCTAGGATTGAAAGTCATAAATTGAATTTTTCGATTCGGGATGTGAATTTTTTATTCCTAAAATTTTAAATTTTGGATTTTTTAAAAAAAATTTCGAAAAAAAATTCTAGTTCTAAACGACAGTTACGGTGCCTAGCAGCTGCCAAAAGGTATCACAACTAGTGTCTGCCATGTGCTTCTTTTTTTTTTTTTTTTGTTAAAAGAAAAGATAAAAAAAAAATTAGAAGGTAAAGGACAATCAAATTCAAATCTTTGTACTAAAGTTTCTTTCGGACTACTCATTTTCTAAAATAGATTAATTCAAGCAAAATGTTATCAAAATAATATCTCATCTAAATTAGTTTATTTGGAATATGAGGAAGGTTGTGTGTACATAATTCATGCGAGTATTGACTAACCCGAAGGAAGATCAATATTTGACTGAATTATTTACACATTTGTGATAATAAATATGTGACAATAAGTTGCTTTTTATTTAAACATTGAGTATGTCCTAAAATAGACTTGATGTTTGATATGATTTATTGTCAAAATTTGATTGATGTACTAGAGTACCACTTACAAGTTAATATTTATGTCTAAAGACTAAATGTCAATGTTGTGCCCGGTCTCTTGTGATGGGTCCACCATTATTTGAATTTATTGATTGCTCAATATAGATTTTCATGTGAACATGTTAATTAGGCTTAAGTTCTCTATTATGCAATATCTACCAATATCAATTCAATTCCTATGCTTGAACTGAAGTTTAAGAGCTGAAAAGAGAATGTTTATATCGATCTTGGCAGTATGGATCTAGACTTTGCATTAAAAACTAGACAACTCACTACTCTTACGGATAAGAGTTCCGCTAACAAAAAGGGGACTTGGATAAGTCGGGTTGTTCAAACCGCTTAAGTCTTATGATCATGAAGTATGGGATTCCAACAACATTCAGGTGCGTTGTGTCCGATAAGATAAGTACTGCTAAGGAATTTCTTAAAGAAATTAAAAAAAAAACACTTTGAAAAATGCGATAAGGTTGAAACTAGTACGCTTATGATAAACTTGGTCTCACCAAAGTACAAGGCTAAAGAAAATATAAGGGAGTACATAATGGATATGTATCATCTTGTTTCAAAACTAAAGGCATTAAACTTTAAGCTGTCTGATGATTTTTTCGTGCATTTAGTTTTGATTTTTCTTCCTGCACAATTCAGTTAATTTAAGGTCCATTATAATTGTCACAAGGGGAAGTGGACTCTTAATGAACTCATTTCATATTATGCGCAAGAAGAAGAAAGGCTAAAGCAAGAGAGAACAAAAGGTGCTCGCTTGGTAGTACCTCTAAAGACAAGTAAAGTATAAGGAAGCTGCATCTTGTTTAACTCAAAAGAAACAGCAAAAGCCTGAATTTGATAAATCATCTGGTTCCTACTTTTGAGAAAATCCAAGAGACATGAAAATGGACTATACTAAATACCACGCTTGGCGTGTTCTCGATTCAAAATAAACAGCAAAAGCTTGAAAATGATAAATTTAACTGTTACTATTGTAGAAATTTTGGATATTTATAGAGAGATTGTACTAAATACCACGCTTGGCGTGTAAAGAAAAGTACACTTCTCGCTTTGATTTGTTTTTATGTTAATTTAGTTTCAATATCTAGACACATTTAGTGGATATGTTTCGGTGCCACTACTCATATAAGTGTGTTTATGTAGGGTTTTCTGAATAGTCAAAAGTCAATTGATATTAAAAGATTCATCTATATGGGTAATGACAAATAAGTTAAAGTTGGGCTATATGAATTTTTAGGTTATCAATTAAGATTGGTTATTATTTGGACAATCCCAACGGGAAAATTTTCTAGCTCCTTCACTAGGTTGAAGTACAAAATAAGTATGTAAAAAAACATTTAAAAAAAAAAGGAATTTTGAGAATAAATAAAGCCTAAAAGTATGTTTAGAATTCATAATGTTTTGCATTGTATCTCTGAATTATTACTAAGAACTTGTTTGAGTCCCATTTTTTCAAATAAAATGTATTTTGGAATAGTATTTTGATGGAGAATGTATAATTAAAAAATAAGGAAATATTTTGGATTTACGAGTAATATTACTTTATTGAAGAGAATAGTTAAAAATAAAAGAGAAAAAAATATATTTTAAAAATAATGAGAATCAAACAAAACTAAATTTTAATTTCCATATTTCTGTTAAATATATTAATTGGTACCAAGTAAAAATAACTAAAATATCAGCCAAATCAAACTGTTGTTTCATGTTGACATAACATATCAGCCAAAAGCAAAGACAAGAATCTGCAAAATTAAAATTTCCCACTTTCCAGTGCCCCAACTTGCCACTTCTGTCGGCCACTACTGAAAAATGATCAGCTGCAATAATTCAATTCACTATTCCTACCTACGATTGATTATTTCTACTTACCACTTCCACCACACACACACGGCACAGGCAACTGATTGATTTACTGATTATTGGACTGGATTTCTTTGTAGCGAGAATAAATAGCATTATTGCTTAAAGTACGTTATTTGAATGGTTTGGGAACTCAATCAACACAATGATCTCACCCAAGTGTGTTGAAATATATGGCTTAAGATCTCCATAAACATTTGACAGTTTGAATTAATACGTCTCTAAAACTTCATTCTGAAGTCAAGAGAAATTCAAATATAAACAAAAATAGAATTGACTGCAAATATAATATTGATCAAATTACAAACAACGCTGATCATAGACTAGCTTTTGTAATATGGGAGAATGGTGCAAACAGTTTGCAGTACTGTTACAATGAAGGCAATACTAATAATTTGCCAGTATTTTGTCCAAAGTTGGGGGAGAATAATCACTAATCTGAAGTTTTACGTGGCGAAGGTTTTGATTATAGCTTTCCTCAGGAGCTAGTCATCTTAACATTCCGGGTAGCTTGAGTAACCAATCACCGAATTAAGATATTGAAGTTATATGACAAAATAATGAAGTATTTGATTACAAGCAAAAGAATTAAAAAAGACAAGAAAATATGACATTGGAATTATGAGATTTTATTACACCAATAAAAATAATGGAGAAATATGCAATTGATCCTAAAATTCTAGTAATTTCTTTTATCACACTTAAAATTGTATAGAAGAGCTTAATATTTATAGGGAATATGTAGGGGACGTCCAAATCCTCTTAGTAGAGTTGTTGATCAAGTAGAATGCCAAAAAATTGAGTCCAAAGTAAAAATGAGAGAAAAACATGTAAAACCCGAAACAGGTCAGGTGGCGCTACAGCGCTCGGAACTGCGGCGCCGAGCGTTCTGCCAAAAATATTTTTATTTTTCCAAATTGTTTTCTCCATCCCCAACTTTTCTTCAAGTTTAGTACCAATTTTCAACTCCCTATGAGCTTATAAAATAGAACTTCAACTTGACATAGAACTCGAATAGTATTCAAAACTGAATTCTTCTGGATGTGTGCACTTCAATTATAATTTTTTTCAATTACTTCAACAAGGAATTCGGGTCACACCAAAATTCTAATAATCTCTCACTGACACGAATTCCACTGTAACGAATAAAGTTCCAAAATATTCTCCATTTTGGAGAAGAAAATCTGTGTTCAACGAATGAACTGGCTATTTATTAATAACCAAAAGTGATTTCTCCAACCAAACATAAAATAATCCACCTCTTCCAATGAATCCAGATACTAATCTGCAGAATTACCTCAAATTCTCAAAAAAATTATAATGATTTTAAAATTCACAAAACTGAGTTGTAATAACCCCAAGCCAGAATCAAACTCAAATAAGAAGGCTCCTTGCAAGATTGTACACCTTTTACTACGTTAAAAGCTTGCTCAACAAAATTAGCACGCACATACCCTTTTTCACTAGGTCCGTCCCTAGCAATTGAATACAATGGCACCGCAGGTGATGGTGGCAAATCGACATTATCTATATATCTCCTGAACTTCACTGAGCAGTATTCTTCAAATTCGACCATTTACGAGCTCCTAATGGTATTGTACAAAACTGAATATCCACCACGATACTGAACATGTGCTGATTGACTCTTCTAAATTCTGCACAATCCTACAAGATGTATAATTGAGACATTTTCATCCATTCAATACAATCTAAGCACCCTTACAAAATTTCAAAACTCTACCTCCATCAAAGAACTCATAATCCTTTGAATCATGGATAGACAATGAGATGATATTCTTATTCAAATCCGGAACATGTCTAACCTGGCCAATCATTTTAATTTTTTTCTTTTTACGATAAAATTTATTTTTTAATTTTAATTATATAATATTTATATTATTTGTTAATTTAATTTTTTTAATTTTAATTAAATAATATTTATATTCTTTATTTAATTTTCATAATTT
>CAIGRB010074056.1:5142-28444 GCA_903798255.1 Fraxinus quadrangulata | reverse complement strand
AAAATTTAATTTTTTTAATTTTAATTATATAATATTTATATTGTTTGTATAATTTTCGTAATTTCCTTTTGTTTAATATTCTTTATTTTCTTTAAATTGTTTTTTTTACTTTTGTCTGTAATTCGGTTGGCTTAATTTTTTTAAATTATACTTATTCCATTACTTATTGCTGAAGGTTCAAATATTTGAATTTTTATAGGATGGAGTATCATCTAGCTGTGGAGTTAAGACAAATGGCGGAAAAATGTACATGGAACAGTAGCTTTAACCGTTTTACTACTGTGTTGGAGTTGATGAATGATCGGCAAGCATATATCCTATGCTAATCCTTCATGTGGCCCATGTATCAGTTGAGAGAGGTATAGTACTTCGAGCAGATTATTGATGCATTACTATTTCGACTGCTTAGGCCAATCGACGGAGTTGCCCTTCACTTCGACCTCGGGGGGCAAGGTTGTTACTTTCTCCATGTTTAAGTTTGCCATTGTGACTAGATTTAGGATAATGGGGGACGAGATAGCTAGTGACGGTACTCAAAGAAGCAATAGGCTGCACGAGAAGTATTTTTAGAGATAGGGGATGGTACTTCTATGTAGTTAATCGGCGCAATCAGGGAGTGCGACTAGATGTTGGACAAATTGAAGCTATGATTGGTCTATATCCTTAAGTGCGTGCTGAGGTGTCATCACAAGAAGACTGCTATCGACCTTTTCCATTTGGAAATCATTGACGACATCGATGCTTTCAACAACTATCCGTGGAGTCGGAGATATTTTGAGAACACCGTTCACGTCTTCACCAGATCACACTCAAAGCCCAAGAGGTCCATGCGTAAGTACAATGCTTATGCATTAGCCCTGACAGTGCTGGTAAATGTTTAACATAACCAACGTTAAAATATTTTTTATACTAAATTTATGTATAATAATTATATATGTTGCAGATCTTGGCATATGAGACTGTCACCCTCTTAGGTATCCGATTTGCTAGGCGAGACGGGACACACTGCTCTCGGGTGCATCATTGGCGAGTATCACGAGCAGACGTAAATCCATTTGGAAAATAGTTATCAGTCCTCCTCGACGAACCTCAGGTGAGTATTACACATTTGCGATTATATTGTAAGTCGTTTCAAAATTTCATCACATGATCATTAACTAGTTGGACTATCAATATTTTAGCTTGAAGTTCAAACTGGGTTGAAGTTGTCGAGGAGGACGAGGGTCGAGGTTTTGTGAGGGAATTAGTAGTTCTGCATACTCGACACAACCAGATGTCTGATTCCATCCTGGATGAGATTGGGTATGTGAATTGAATATAATTTATTGATTATCGTTTTATATGAGTTAGCATATTTTAACTAAGTTCTTACTACCAAACCGACAGCTAACCTTGCTTCTCTACCTTATTAGTAACAGTTATATTCAGATTTTTAATGTTATTATTTGTGTAGGAGCGGGTCTAGTTGATCGACGATCACCTCCTCCGATGAAATCTCCTTCTCCTCAATCCAAACACTTCCCCCGTGGATCTCCTACACACAGTTAGAGTCATTATTTTCATGATCAGTATGTCTGCCTGACTGGATTTAGGCGGAGGAGTTGGGTGCTCTACGAGATGAAATAGGGGAGCTACGACGAGGAATGAGTGGCGATGTATCAAGATTATGCCATGATGCTACAGTGCTACGAGGCCATGTAGCAGAATTTCAGGACATTCGTAGACAAGACCCCCAATCTCTTTTTGGAGGTGGACCATGCCAAGTGGAAGGCATTCGAGATAGAGAAAAAATAATCTCCGGGTAAGTATTTTATGATTTTAGTGAAATACGCTACACTAACTCATCTATATTTCTTTTCACAGTTTTTCTATTTTCTTTTTTTCAAAGCTAGCCAAAGGATAGATGAAAGGACGATCACCGACGCCTATAAGTGGTTTCAGACGTCATGACTTTAGGTGCCTGGCTTGCCGACGATGTAAGTATAATAGCACAATTGTTATTTATTATATATGCATAATTTTGATTTATTATATGAAATAACTCTCTCTATTGGCATTTCCTGATGTAGTACATTGACATGTTTATGGATTTATTGCGCGATCGAGTTCAAAGATACCCAGGATCATTCGACATTCATGGTCGAGTCATATTGAGCACCGAATTCCTATGTGTCGTTACCATTGAGTATCAATCTCTCCAATTTATGAGTAACGTGTACACATTGCTCGAATATATACCCGAGTAGGTCATAGGGATGTGGCCGAGTGTCAGAAAAAAGTCATGAGAGGGTTGTACGCATATGTACATTCCAGTGATCGCTAATCATCACTACTTTACCGTTGAGATCGTTTTTGCTAATTTCACTATATATGTGTGTGACTCCGATCATTCTTGTCGACACAAGGTCAGCTCGAGCTTCACCTGGAGTTGGTGACTATGATCGTTCCTTTGATGGCTAGATGAGCATGGGTGATTGTACAGGACAGACTAGTCATCGTGCGAAACACGACGACGACGATTTGAACACTTAGTTTTTCGCTATACAGTACTGATCGAACTTACACATTTTATTTATTTGCAGTGGCTATTGTGATATAGTCGCAATGAAATATATCAAATTTTTAAGTATAATACATAAGGTTGATGGAATCAACCAATCCTAGATACAAAATTGGAGGAATAAATTAGCGTGCCGTTTGTATGAAGTCAATTGTGATACGTGAATATAGTATATTTATTTGTAAAATAATTTTAAATATTGTAAACAAATTGTAAATATTGAAATTTTAATTGTTTATTTATTTGTGAAATAATTGTAAATATTGTAAACAAATTGTAAATATCAAAAATTTAATTCTATATTTATTTGTGAAATAATTGTAAAGATTGTAAATAAATTGTAAATATCGAAAATTTAATTATTTATTTATTTGTAAAATAATTGTAAATATTGTAAAAAAAATGTAAATATTGTATATTTAATTGTTTATTTATTTATGAAATAATTGTAAATATTGTAAACACATTTTAAATATCGAAAATTTAATTGTTATTTATTTGTGAAATAATTTTAAATTTTGTAAACAAAGTGTAAATATTGAAAATTTAATTTTTTATTTATTTGTAAAAAATTGTAAATATTATAAACAATGTGTAAATATTGAAAATTAAATTGTTTATTTATTTGTGAAATAATTGTAAATATTGTAAACATATTTTAAATATCGAAAATTTAATTTTTTATTTATTTGTGAAATAATTGTAAATATTGTAAACAAATTGTAAATATCGAAAATTTAATTGTTTATTTGTTTGTGAAATAATTTTAAATATTGTAAAAAAATTGTAAATATCGAAAATATAATTGTTTATTTATTTGTGAAATAATTGTAAATATTGTAAACAAATTGTAAATATCAAAAATTTAATTGTTTATTTATTTGTGAAATAACTATAAATAAATTGTAAATATTATTTAATTATCAACGAAGCCATTATACATCCATCTAATTATCATTTAGAGGAATTTGACTTATACAAAATTGAAGAGTATGCCCTATTGCTCTGCACCTACTACATCTACGCGGTCAAGAAAATTTTTCGTTAGATGGTATTCTAGACGTATGTGAACGTCCAGTACCACGTGGTTCAGCTTCAGATGGCAACAAACTATTAAGTGGAAGAATAGGGTCGGGAACTTCTCACTTGACTTCATTCGGTAGAGGAAATATAGTCTCAGCGTATGCTGCTCTCCAATAATCAGTCGTGTAATAAGAAGAGCATAAGGTTCTCACTGCAAAGTTTTTATACATAGCCACCGCGACTGCATACACACATGGAAAACTTGCCAACTGAAATAGAATATAAGTACAAGTGTTATCAATCAAGTCTACAATATATGCCATATTACGTGCACATTTCACGGAGACACGTAACTCATCCAGTGGTTTTACATTCAACTTTCTCGCAAACGCTACAACCTTGAAGAGTTTATCCTCCTGAGCCGGGGCTATTACGCTCATGCAACTCTATGATTCCGTATGTCAGTCGTAAAATTACTGCTGCAGCTTGTTACGAATGTTCCCGATCATTGTAAGGATTGATAACTATCGATCTTTTTTGAATAATATATTGTTTGACGTTATCATGTTGTATCGACGTTCTAAAAAATGTGATCATGCACAATGTTCAATTCTCATTTTTGTTAGATACTCCCATGCCTAGAATGATTTACTTCATATTTTTACCATGAATTTATTGCACTCTTTAACACTATAAACTTCAACCGCTCTACTGAACAATGAAACGATGTCTTTGTCCCGATACTTAGTATTAAGGTTACCTTCTATATTGTACATGCAATACCCATGATGTGTCTCAGGAAAAACTTCAACGATAGCATTTATTATAGATGGTCCTCGATAAGTTACAAAGGTAAGGTCCTCGACATCCCCGATTCATTCCTTCAGCTTGGTGAAGAACCAACGCATTGACAGATCATTCTTGCTATCGACTATTCCGAATGCAAGAGGGTGAATTTAAATGTTGACATCTTGACACGTTGTAATAGTTAACTTGCCTCCATATCTAGCTTTCAAAGTTGTACCATCGACTAAAATTAGAGGTCGTACTGCATTTCGAAATCCCTAAATGTATTGTCCAAGAGTTATGAAGAAAAATTTAAACCAATTTCCGCCCCCATTTCAATAAAAAATGCAAAGCCAGAATTAGTTGTACCCATATTATGGCAATACCTAGCTAATTTAGCACAGCTCTCCTCAGCAGAGCCCATTAAGTCCCGCAACACACATTCTTTAGCCTTCTAAACCTTCAGTAGCTAATGACCACCCTGTACTCTCGATGAACGTCATTAATGATGTCCAAAGGTCTGTGGGTCCTAATACTTGTGCATTATCTGTAGACCAATAAACCATGATCGAGCTTGCCTTTGATTATTTCGACGAATTCCCACTTTACAAGTACGTTCCCGTGTATACTTGTGAGCTACAAACAACTCATTCGTGTCCATTTTCGTCGCTCGTAAACGCTAATGACAACTATCATCAATGCAAACAATCATCAAGAATGACTTATTTGACTTCTTCACTTTGTACAAGTTGTATTTCATTCGGTGCGTAGCTTCTCGCAAATCTTTATTTTCTTTCAAATAGTTACTCGACATACAAATCCTCATCATTAGGAACCACTCGCGAAGAATTAGATGACGGTCCACTCGATCGAACCCCTGCTCTCCCGCCCTGCTCATGTCTTTGACGGGATAAAGTAATCAAATCCTCATTTGTAAATTCATTATCATTCTCGTTGTCGTGCACTACCAATGAAATATTGTGTGTAATAGTGAGATCACGATGAGGAACAACTAGCTTGGGAAATACCGCATCATCATTATCATTCTCGTTGTCGTGATATATTGACGAAATTTTGTGTGTAACAACGAGATCACGATGATGAACAATTGTATCGGGAATAACCACATCATCCTCACAAGCTATCTCCACTGTGTCCCAAAAATCATTAGCATTGTGATCCCCTCCATCCGAATCTTTGTGTTCACTTTTGGTGAATTTCTTCCTCACTAATGTCTTGCAAAGAGGAATCGTGCGCATTTTGTTCAATTCAAATAGATAATTCACTTCAGCACCAGAATAACCTTCGTAGACGGAATCGGAATGGATGAATACTCGTTGAATTGAAATTTCAGTTCCATATCGTACTGAGACGGATCGAATTTCAGCTTGTTTTGTAAATCATGGTACATTTTCACATATGATGTGCTCGATATTATGGAAATCGGAATACCATCACGTATATCACTCAACCAATTCCATACCCATCGATCTTTTTCATCCAATTCGAAATCACAAAATAACAAACTGGAATCACAACCTTATCTGCATGACGAAACATGAATTTTAATTACGAAAAAAAAGTCGAAAAATCAGCTCAACTACTACACTGTTAGGATTTTTTTAAAAAAAAAGACAGCTTAACAGCAGGCAGTTAGGCCGTAACAGTTACGACCATGGTATATGCAGATGAATTTTTTCTTATTTATGCTTAAAAAAATTATAGACCTATTTAAAAAATTTATCTACATGTATTACTATGTCGAAATAAGATTTATTGATTAAAAACATATACTAATTTAACGAAAACGAAATTAAATATATATAAATATACTCACCGATTCAAAATGATAGACGTAATTTTTTTTTTTATTTAGTGTTTGATCAATTTATGAGATTTTGATGTTGAAGCAGATGAAAAATAAGAGAATTTTTAACTGTGCTGAAATAAACAGATAAGAAAAGTTGGTTGATTTTGAAATTTTAAGTGTGAAGTGTTTAATTTTTACTTGTTAATTAAAATGATAATATTGTCTTTTAGATAAAAAGTGGTTTTTTGTAATTGTATTGTTTACTTAAGGGTAATTTTGTCTTTTGTAATTCAAAATGTCATTAATGCTCTGTTTGATTCTCATTATTGTAGAATGAGAATAAAAAATATAGTCGTTATTGAACACCACACAAGAGATAGAAATTCAAAATTGATGGCTTGATATGATGAATAACGATCATATTTTTTATTTTTGTGAATTAAAAATGCGAAACAAACGGAGGTTGAAAAAATATGTAATTGTTGAAAATTCAAAGTGAAAATGAGGGGATTCGACCATGTCATTTTTAAAAATAGCCGAAACAGGTTCTCCTGAATGGAGAAAAAAGAAAATAGAAAAGAAGACGACGACGAGTTAGACTTTGCAGTCAACCCGAAAATAAAAATAATTGGGATCCATATGGGCAGCCTATTTCAGTGAAGACTTCTAGGGCAAAAATTGATTCATGCGTGTCGGAACTGTTCAACCTTACGACTGATTGCATCGAGAAGGAGGCACTGACCGGAGATTCTATGTTGCCATCTCCAAGTAAGTGTACTCATGCTCATATGCAGATTAGTTATGAATTTAATTTCTCAGTAAACTAATATTCAAATGAAGCTGTACATTACTCATGCTCATATGCCATATGCAGATTAGTTATGAATTTAATTTCTCAGTAAACTAATATTCAAATGAAGCTGTACATTAGTAGCTTTTATGACAAAAATCCCTTTTTGTGGTTCGATATCGGTTAGAATAACATTGGTATACCATCGCAAAAATGCTTTTTTGCACAACTTCAATTTGTTGGTGAAAACGAGCAGAATTAAATTATAAATACAGAAAGTTGAGTAGATTTAAATGAATTTTAGATAATATCGGCAAGTATTCGGTGGTGGTATGAGTTGTGCGGTTGAGAATTTGGAGCAGCATGTGGGCCATTTAAAATATCTATAAAATCTAACATTTTTTTTTTATTTTTTATTTTTGAACATGTGCTGATTATCTGAACTGAATATTGAATCACTTCTCACCTTGTAGCATATTTAAACCAACTATTATCGAAAAGTTCCTTCTTGTACGTCTCAAAAAGTATTTATTTTCCTCTCTATTTAACTGTTCCTTGAATGAATTTTCTAGGCAAGAGCATTACAATTTGAGATCAAAATGTATACAAATAAAAAGTGGATGAAATTGTGGTATTGTAGTACTACTTGGTGATGTTAATTTTGGTCTTGTTGCTTTATTCTTTCTATTCCAAAGTAGCCCACACTGTAGCATCCTTTGTTTCTCCAATTTTTGATATCTCTATTTGGATTTATTTGTATTCCATTATATTTGTCAGCCCCAATTTGTGGTGATATGGATTAATGAATTTGTAGATTTTGTCAAAAGAGATTAGTTTGGTACTACTTATAGACCAAATTGCAATTAGTTAACGGGATAAACATTTTCTTTCTTGTGACAGGTGCAAATTGATTTATTACAGTTTCTCTGAGTTGGGATGCATGCGAGTGCGATGCAATGATGAGGAATGTAACTTTACACTATTGAGAAATATCTGACTAAAATTTCAGAATCTTTTGCTGGTCCTTGCTGTGAGAAAGAAAATGGTTGAAACATTGAACAATGTGTATATAGAGAACAAATTGAACAATGAGGCGGTTTCGTTACGAGAATTTCGAAAAAAATTAGTTCCTGATATAGAGAAAAGAATTAAGGATGTACAAGCGAAGCTAAATCTGTGGGCTACTGTATTAAAAGAACTAGATGCGAGAAAAAGTAAGGCGTCAAGTGTACATTTTCTGGAAAGAGAGATTAGAGACCTTGTTTCTAGACTTCAGAATGTCCTTGAAACTTATTTCAACGTGGTGCAACCCAGAAGAAGCAGAAGCATAATTAGAAAATTCATTGATGATTTCAAATCCTTCCGGATGGTTGATTTAGAGATTAAAGAAATTAATATGCAGATAATGTTAACCTTTGCGCATTTATCTATATTAGAACACTCTAAGACAACAGAAGAAATGAATCTAGAAACTGAGACCCGACAAAAGTTGAGGAAAAGCATCTCTGACGACTCTCGAGAAAACGATATTGTTGGGATGGATGACCAAGTAAAAGATCTAAAATCTGTTCTACTTGATGAGGAAGACGGAGTTATTTGCATATACGGCAGTGGTGGTATGGGTAAGACCGCACTTGCCCATAAGTTATATGGTGATCCCTTTGTTCAGTCCCACTTTTACATTTGTTCTGCGGTAGAAATTGGCCAGGAATTTGCAGTAAGAAATGTTCTTGTAAGTATTTTAGAACAACTTCCTGAAGGGAGAGAGAGAATAAAGCACCCAGATCTAACACTTGAAACACTTGCAGAACATTTTAATAAATATGCAAAAGATAAGAGATACTCGTTTGTTTTGGATGACATCCGGTCAATGGAAGATTGGAATTTCTTGCGCAGAATTTTTCCAAATAATCAAAAGGGTAGCAAACTAATGTTGACAACTCGGTTAAACGAAGTAGCTATTCGTGTGTATGCAGATGATGGACAAGTTCATGTGATGAGGCCTTTAAGCAGATCTAACTCTTTGGAGTTATTTCAGAAGACAGAGTTCTCGGGGGACCACCCTGACGGTAAGTTTCTTTTCCACGATATTCATCCAAATCTAAGTTCTGTTATATTCACCATCTTCAGCAACTAATTTGTTCCACCTTTTTGTTGGACCAGGATTATCTGCCTCATCCTCTATTCTAGGCTTTTCGTGATAAATTTTTTATCTTATGTGGTGTGAAACCTTCACATCTATAATAGAGTTTGTTAGTCAACATCTGCATTATGAAAAAAATGATTGGTGATAGATGACATAATACTAGTCATTGTATATTAGAGAGCATTCATTAATCTATAATACTTCATATCGCATATCCACTTAATTTAAGAAGTGCACTCTTTTTTTATTAATCACACAAACTACAAAGTTAAAGGTTGTCTGAATTGGTTATGTAACGAACAAGACCACGAAAATCTATGCAGGAATGAACTATAGAAAAGTATGAATGAAACACAAAAAATTAATGTGCCGTTCAGTAAGTTCCTTATATCCACGTTAGGATAAGGTTTATTTATCTCCTTCTGTTCTTTACAGTAAATTACTGAAATCTCTCCACTGTTAAATTCATTGAAGTCAGAAAAATCATCGCCAACTTAAAGGAAGAATCCAGATTACTTTGGGTATCTCTTTTTTTGTATTGTTGTCCTATTTTTGAACTCTTGTCAAATGCCAGGCCGATTCTGGGCTTTATGAGCCTTACTTTTGACTTCCCTGCTAGAAGTCTCTAGGTATAAATAAGTCGGTTGTTCCACTGGCTATAGCAGTTATAAATAGGACATTGGTGCTTCTTGTAGGATGACAGAGATATGAGCACACAGTTGCTTTAATGAGGTGCAGCGGAGTGTTCTTTGTTGAGAGATTAATTAAGAAGTGTCATTGAACATATCTAATAAGAATAAATTTTACTCCCTTCGTCCCATTTATCTATGTTGAGTTTGTTTTTCACTCGAATTAAGAAATTTTATTTAGCCCTTATTTGGTTCCCATCATTTTTTAAATACATTTTTCTCTCTCTTATTTTTAACCACACATTTTTCAATAAAATAATATTACACGCAAATTCAAAACATTTTTTTATTTTTAACAACACATTCTCTATCAAATCACTATTTCAAAATGCATTTTTGGCAAGAAAATGGGGCTCAAATAGGTTTTTAATATTATTGAAAAAATAATTTTTGCCAAAAATTATTTTAGAAGGAAAGTCAGCTTATATAAATGGAACGGAGGGAGTACAATTTTTTAAAAAATGAAATGCATTTTACTCTCTCTCTCTCTCTCTCTCTCTCTCTTCTTAAACTCAACAAAGCCTCGTTATAGTAGTGAAATGCAAATTCTATGATACTCGAATTAATTTCCACATCTATACAAAGAAATAAAACCCCTTTAGTTATCTTGATCTAGTTGTTTGTTGATTTTTATCCCGTACATAAAAAAATTACACATTTGGATGCACATCTCAGATTTTGACCTTCTTTATTTAGTCAAAAGATGGTTTATGAAGGAATAAGCTTCTGTTACTCTTCTCTTCTAATCGATGGCATAAATAGCCATTGGACCCGCCATTATAAAAAATTCAATTAGCAACCAACACAATAATATCTCAAGCAAAGAGTAAAAGCCCAAAAAATATCAAAATCGAAAATAAAGGAAGTAACATGAAGAATACCAAACATTAATACATGTTAGTCCAATGTCGTCTACCGTAGTTGAAGCTATGATACCATATGGCTATTGTTAATGTAAGCAAGGTGGAAGACAAGAGAGCAAAGGGGACTAGGGTATCATACAACCAAATAAGCAAATTGTAAAGAAGTAAGTACTCTAGAGGTTTACATAGTCTAACAAGCACAATGACCAAGCAAGTAAAACTACAATTATACTTTTAGCAGTATAAAATAAGTGCAATTAATATAACTAATTATGCTAACAATCTATAGATTGAAGATTTGTTTTCCGGCTTACAAAGTTCCCATGATTTAAAATATTTGATGTCAATGATCATCTTTTGTCTAGATGCCCTACAAAATCTGAATCTACAGAATTTGCTATGTCTTCATCGTTGCCCTGTACACTATACCAGCTCCAGCTTTATGTGTATCCTTCAAGTACTGAAAGACCTGTTTAAGTGCCTTCCAATGGCTTTTTCCAGGATTAGCCATAAACCAAACTTTTTGAATTTGTTGTCTGGCATTGAGAAAACGATGGAGTGCATCAAAATTCATGTGCCATTAATGTAAGGAACATGACTTATTTAATAATCCACTTCTTAAGTACAGGAGACTGAGTCGATGAGAATTTAACATGTGCCGTTGTAGGTAATTTTAGATTAGGTAACACGTAACTCCTCAAAATAGTTCTATTCATTCTTTCAGTCATGTGATTTTGTTGAGGAGCTTTTCTAATCGTCTTTTCCCTTGCTAACCCTTTTTCCTTGCAAAATTGTTCGAACTGGATATTGATTGTTTAATTCACTACAAGTGTACTCTATCGCAAACAAGTAATTAAGTGAAGAGTAAAGTGTCATCCCACAAGGACTATGTACTTAACCTAGTGTCTATCAATTTTAACTTTAATCGAATAGCTTTATTTGTTTGAATGATTTATATTGAGTAATCTAGTTAAACTAACAAATTCGAGTGAGCAAATTATGAAGGTTTTGTGAATTTAGATTGGATAATTACTAAGACCTTGAATCCTCCTTATTAATTCGTTTCAATTCAATTTAATAACATGACAATATGAGTTCATTCTTGTTGATCAATATTTTTAAGTTAGTTAAAAATATCTCTCGATATCAATTAAATTTATCATCTTATGTGATCTTCTTATATCTCTTTGAAAGATGCGAGAATGAAAGCATGCATTAAAAATATTAGAACATCTATAGAAATCATGAAAAACATAAATGCATATTTTTATTATCTATCGGACTTTACAATCGTTGTTAACGTGCTATCTATCACATTGCTTCTCTCGAAATCAATAAAATTCACAATCAATCCAATTTTGATCAAGTAATTGAAAATTCATTAAATCTTACAACAATTAACACATATTGAACATCAAATTATCGAATTTATATTAAAACATCATAATAAGGGTTCATCCATGTCTTAGTAATTGAAACCCTAGCATCTAATTACAAATTTACAAGAAATCATGTTTTATTGGAAGAATAAAACCTGGATTTTGAATTGATGAAGGTGAAGATGAAAATAATCTTGATATTCTTGAATTTCTCCAATTTTAACTTTGTGAATCTTCAATTATTCAAGGTTTGATCTCTAATTTTGGAAAAGTTGCAATTGTCCTTTAGTTCTCATAAGAACAATATAATTGACCTTTATTTGATGATGATAATAGATGATTAATGGTGTAGAAGAGGTTCCTTTTGATGTGCTCTGCTGTTCCATATTCATAGAAGTCTAAAATAGGGTTGAAATCGTGACCAAAATTGAATGGAATAAGAATTCTAACACAAACAGGTAATTTGCACGTTGGGTCCTCCGTCACTCAATTTTTACACAGCATGCCCATGCATAGACTTGGCTTGCTCTCTGGAGTTTTTCAATCGGCTAGTGCGGGCATGCCAACCAAGTTTCCGCATGCGTGAGTGATATTTTTTTCACCAATGTGCAATTCAGTCCTCCTCGGATTGAGTCCATTCTTCTTGCATTTGGATCCTTTAACTACTAATTGCATTCAACTGGACATATGTATTCTCCAATTATCGATCTTAAACCCGAATCAACTATTGAAAGTGTGCAATTTACTTTCTTGCCAGTTTGATTATTAATCAAAGTTTTCCACTCTTAGAAGTCTTGAAAGCTAAATTCTTACGTTTTAACAAATAAATCCATACTTCCCAGAAATTTTGCTGTCCCTCAGTGCATACATAGTCAAGCGTCTGTCTTGCAGAATGAACAACATAAAATTTCACCAATTAATATAGTTGTACAAAGTTTGTTTACAAAAGAAGTGTTGGCAAGATTTAGGCCATTGATTTCAAAAACTGCTTTCGAAATGATTGACCTACCTAAATGTTGTTCGTAAACCAAGTTTGACTACCTAGTTTGTACACATAGCATGATTTAAATTTCACTCTCTTGTGCATACCATACAGTGTTGACAAAAAACTTAATGTAACTTTTCCCAAAACCTTCCTAAGAGTTCAGAACTCTTATTTTGGTGTTTTGTAGCTCTGATAATATAATTTAATAATTTTCCTTCACCTCTTGCGGCCTACAGAACAGTTTTTGGCGAGCAATTCTTTATTGACACAATAAGCTAATTAAGAATTAGTTTGATTTCTTATCTTTAAATTTTGAGAAATAAAATATATATTGACAATTTTGTCTTAGAGAATTTTTTGAAGTAAAGTGCAAAAAGAATTAAATCAAATAAAGATACAACAAAACTGTGGTTTTGTGACCCAAATTCGATCCAAATTGGGTCTAGGGTTTTGCGTTTTGGAGTATTGGGCTTGAAAATGTCAAAATAGGGTCCAAGAAGGAAAAAAGACGGATTGACGGCGCTAGACGATCGCTCTACTCCTGCTCGAGTGAGAGGAGCAAAATTAGAGCAGGGAAGATTTCGCCCGATCGACGGGCCGCGATCATTTTCCGTATTTTTCAGATTTTACGTTATTTTTGACCTAGTTTCCTTATTTTAGGGTTTTGGACGATTCTCCTATAAATACTAGGCTATTCATTCAGTTTAGGAGACCTTTAGTTGCATAATTGTATTTTCTCTCCATTGGTCATTATAAAGTATTCGGTTCCTTTGCCAATTTTCTTGTTCTTGTTTTTGTTTTCCTTTCTTTTAATCCTGTTATTATTTGTGCGATCCATACTTCATATCTCCTCATATCTTATCCTCAAATTCCTAACAGTCTATATGACAGCAAATAAGCAACAAGAATGCTCAATCGTGGACTTGTTTATATTGGTAGCACAACAAGCGTATTATCATTATTAAGATCTATCCACTTTAGCCTCTTCATAGAGTCAATTGCTTCTCTTGAAAATAGAATTTTGTTTATTGCTGATCTTTATCGTATATTAAGAGCTGATGATGGCAATATAATGGAAATGCGCTGTAATGGTCTCATTATTTCATAATTACCGAATTATATTTAGGATTTTCTTAACAATTGTTTTAATAACATATGCTCAAGATGATTCGGTGAAGACGGGTATAATGCACGAAGTATTGAATTTGTGCTTGGACTTGCCATCCCCTATAGTTGCAGTCAGAGAAGTTTTAGCTGCAAAGCATACATCAAATGAATGGAAGAAGGTGCTTGAAGATATCAAGTTATTAATCGATAGAGACCTACCAGTTGAACAAATCGTATTGCAAAAATCGATTTCAGCTTTAATTTTTCATGATTTACCATATCACTTGAAACCATGTTTTCTTTATTTGGGCTTGTTTCCAAAGGGTTCGAAGATAGAAGTGGAGCATTTGTATCTTCAATGGATGGCTGAAGGCACGATATCACGAGATGATTGTCAAAATAATGAAACTATAATGGATTTAGCAGAAAGATATTTGAGGGATCTGGTACAGAGAAAAATGGTTGAGGTCGAAGAAGAAGAAACTCCATCTTTGAGAAAATACAAGTCTTGTTGTGTTCATGAGCACATTCAAAATCAGTGCTTAGAGCTGGGAGAAGAATATTCCTTTAAGGTTCTAGATTTTGGGCTCAGAACTCAGAGAAGAGCAGATTCCAATTCCTTCTCGTCAACTAGTAATCCTGCACGTAGAATGGCTTTACATTTAGATTCTGATTCCTTCTCGTCGACTAGTAATTCTCTTGATCAAAACAGAAATGAAGAGGTTAACTATCTGAGGTCTCTCTTAGTCTTGAATCCGCAGGATCTTCAGGTGAAGTTGGAATGGCCTCGAAAAATGTTTAATCTGAAGAGGTACAGAATGCTGAGGGTTCTAACTTTTGAACGGGTTGACTTCCAAGAGAGAGGTCTACCTAGTGAAATGACATGGCCAATCTACCTTAGGTATCTGAGTTTCAAAGGATGTATTCTGAGGGTGTTGCCATCATCAATAGGTAAATTGTCATTCTTGGAAATTCTTGATCTACGAGTTTCAAGTCAAGTAATCATTCCAAATATCTTGAGGGAAATGGTAAAACTTGTGTATCTATATCTTCCGCTCGAGTTTCAGGCGCCTAATAACGATAAACTGTATTTGGGCAGTTTGAAAGAACTTGAGATACTTGAAAATTTTGACACTGAGGTGTGTAATGTTGTTGATCTTTTCGAAATGACAAATCTTCGACACTTGTCCACTACTGTTAAAGGGATTTTGGGGGATCTTGAGCAGATTGTCTGCGGCTTAAACGTGACTTCCGTGCATGCAACTATCTTATGTCTTTCCATTAAGATCAAAAACTTCGACTGTTACACAGAAGAAAGGCATTCTGTTTTTAGAAAACTACTCAGTTGTCAGATTCTACATACCCTGCATATGGATGGGCATCTTGGACAGATACCACCACACTATGAAATCTCTACAATGCTGACTCAGATGGTCTTGATAGGCTCTCAACTTAAGGAAGACCCTATGACAACTTTGGACAAGCTCCCGGAATTGCAGGTACTAGTATTGCTAGACAACGCATTTGATGGAAAGAAAATGGTATGCGTTAAATCTAGTTTCAAGAAACTCAAACGTTTAGAACTCTCGACTTTGCGTTTCTTGGAGACGTGGGAGGTAGAGAAAGAATCCATGCCTATGCTTTCCAATTTAGCTGTTAAAAACTGCAGGAAATTGCAAATTCCACCGCAGCATGAATTAAGGAATCGATTTCCTTCAATCCCATTTGAAAATGACAATTACCTATATCCATAGATGGATTGAAGTTGAAAAAATCAGGACCAGGTAGTTTCTTAACCATCAGTTTCTCTCAATCTATAATTTTTCATCTTGTATTGCAGAGTTAGGATAATAACAAAATTGTTTCTTCGTCTGATCTCCCTTTATCTGTCTCCACTCTCATTCTGGAAAATAAAATCTGAAGATTGTTCAAAATAAACATATTGAACTTATGTTTCACTATTTGACCGCTAAAACACGTATATACAAAAAAAACTACTGAAAGTTATAGTTGAATCAGATGATCAAATGCTTTTCTAGTTTTCTGCTATAGTGGTTTACATGTAGATTAATAGAAAAGTTGTTTTCTTCTATGAGCTTTAGTGTTTATATTCTTTGTATTCTCCCAGAAACTGAATAATACAGACCAAATTTTTTTTTTTTGTATTTCACTCATCTCATCTGTTCTTCATTTTCCCTACCTCAGAATGATGTCAAAATATTTTTGAAACTTTTATTCTTGTGACATTTGATTCTTAGTATTGTGGTTGCAGGAACTTGAGCATTTAGCTTTCCGGAAGAATACAATGTTGCAGAAATTACGAGTGCGCGGTCGAATCGAACTTGTAGCTAGAATATCTATTACTCTTGAACCTATAATCCGTTTGTTCTTGTTGGAAAATATTAAGTTTGAATAAAGAAATTGTCTAGTCGTGTCTTTAAATATAAAATGTTTCTTTTATGGTTGTGTCCTTTAATTCGAATAAATGAATATCAGAATATGACTTTTAATGTAAAGACCTTTGTCAATGTTGTGTTACGTTTGAAAAGACTCGTGACAAAACAGTTGTATACTTTCTTCTAATTGGTGTATCCTTTTGAGTTTTATGAATTTTCACACAATAAAGGAAAATTTTATTTGGTTTTCCACAATCAAGTTATACGTCATTTCATAAAGCCATTTTTACACAATCAAATTTTAATCTCGTTTCTAGTTTGTGTAAAATTTCCGTACCAACGTTTGTGTCAAGTTTCCATAATAAAGGAAAATATTATTTGGTTTCTACATGATTTTGGTATTGCTTCCATAAGAATGATGGGAGACAGAAATTGTCTCAAGTACATAATGTGAATTCTTTAGGCTCAGATAGTTGTGAATTCATATATTAATTTGATTTGCGTGATCTAAGTTCAGTTGCAAACCAAGGCTCTTCAATGTTTATTTCTTTGTAAGACTTGTTTTTAAAGTAAAGACCTTATTGTGTTTCATTAAGTCGCTGTGAGTGCTTGTGAGCGATACAATTTTTCATTTTTTATGTTAAGAAAGAGAACAGATAAATGTCACTGCAATGTGAAGTAGCATTCTTAATTGAAAGTAAGCACCGATTATCGAAAAATTGAGGTATTGAGATTTACCTCAAACTTACATTATATCAAAACATATCCTTTCCTTGGTGATGTCTGGACAAAATTTCAACTACAATAGATGACAACAATTTTGGGAAAATAATCATATACCAAATTGATTCTCATATTCTACTGAATGCTAACTTTTAAAAGCATATTTAAGAAGTGTTTATAAACGATTTAAATTATAAATAAATAAATAAATAGAAATGAGCAGTAGATTCCTCAAAATATATAGATATATAAAAAGAAATTTGAATATTTATAAAACGAGTCAAACATAGGCTAAATAATACAGTTGTGAGTAACCACACATTTTAATTTCAGCTGTCGTAGGCCATTAATGACGGAAATTTTCTAATGGAAATATTGGAGATAAAAAAAAAAGTTTGTTTCTAACTTGGATGACGAGCATTTGAAATGGTTGCAAATTTATGACACAAGTTTGTGATGAGTTATTGCATTCTCGACATTTTTGTAAAGTGAATCTAAATAATTTGATAAAATTTATTTATTTTTGTTGTTGTCCTAAAAAATGCAGGCTAAGGTGTCAAAAGGTGCACACATTTTTTCCCAACTTTTTTGGATCTATTTATTGGACCTAATGGATAATGTAGGTTTAAACACTAAATTAGGTTGGACAATTTATTTGGTTCATTTACTTCAAATATGGATTTTTGTTTTTCCTTTCAATTTTCAAATGTCTGTCTTTTGAAAATTCGAAAATTGTTTAGTTCTAAGAATTATTAATTAATTATAGAAATTAATGATTTTAGTTGATGTGTAGGTATTGTTTTATATTTAATAATCTTGAAATTATTAAAATATTATTAAATAAGAAAACATTTTTTACGCCTAAGCTAATAAGGCTTAAGAAAAGGCTTGACCTTGTTGCCTTGTCATGTGTTAGGTTTTTTAGAATACTAGTTTTTATATCAAATTTACTAATTTTAGTTATATTAATTTCACTTACATGACAATATGCAGTTTAAATTCATTACATTAAGTTTAAAACAAAAACAAATAACAAAAGAATTGAAATTGAATGCAAACTAATTGATTTTATGAATAAAAATATTTCATAAAAATTTAGATGTGCAGGTTTTCTTTCCATGGTCGAAACAGAAATGTGGTTGGCATGATTGAATATATTAAGCAGGTGACGTGACGTGCTATTGATTGCATGTCCTTGATCAACGTATAGCATATGTAATCCATTATTGGATCTTGAATTCTATCTTAAAATATAAATGTTATCAAGAGTCGAGTCCAAGATCTTATGAGTTGATTATTATTTGTACCTTAATGTGCTTTCCATTAATATTTCCATTTTTTTTTTCAGCTTGATGATCTCTACTTTTGGATAACAGTTTTCACTATGGAGCTGTCATTGATTTGGTCACTCTTTTTAAGTCCATCACAAATCTGTCTTGTCATGTTAATGACCTCTTTAACTTCATTTCTATTTCTCAATTTCACTTCACATGTAGAAGGTTGATGCATTTGGTTTGCTAGGCTGATGAATTATTTTGAGTAACTACTACGATTTTGATCTTTTCGAGACGTAAGAGTACATGGTCATTGCTTTTATTGTTTCATTTATTTAAAATGTGACATCATGGATGATATCTTGTTCAGTACACGAAGTCATGATTTTCGGATTGATTTTTGCAATAAGATGTGACATCTTTAGGGTGGGTGAGTACTTATGTGGGCCGAGTTGGTTATATACAGTTGAGGGCTAACGAGATGTGGGATCAATTAGGTAGCATTGAGACTGGGGTTCAAGAGTAGTCTACACTGATTCAAGGTGTCCAGGGGCAACTTGATGAAGGTTTGGCATGATAAGAGGCTTATAGGCCGAGATAACCCATCAGTCGGATTTGGATTTAATGAACAGATTCTTGCACGGCTACCTCAACCATTAGCAAATGGCACATTCGGCTCCAGTTTCCTTCTACCATCTTCACCACCATCTCTATATTAATCAGGAAAGTATTTGTCACCCCAATTTTTGTACCTTATTATGTTTTTGTCCTTCAATTATTCATTTAACTAACATTTAATTTCTACACATTGAGGACAATTTTTTGTATAGGTTTGGGGGTGATAGAATTTTCATGGCACTGACATTCATCAATATTTGTGTGTAATTCATTGCTTTTTTGTATGATTGTTTGTGTGAAAAAAATTAGCAATTTTTAATTTATTTTCTAGTATTTGCTCTTTGATTTGTGTGCTTATGTGGTTTGATGGCCTTGTCGGCAATGATGTTGAATATTGAAATATGTATGTATTAGGAATGGTAGAAATATTGAATGATTAGATTAGCCAATACTTGTTATGTGAAACTTGACATTCTTTGTGCATGACACTCCTGTTTTACACATTAAGTTGATGATTTGGCATATTATTTAGAGAAGAGTTACACAATGTAAGTAAAGTTATAAAATCTCCATTGTATTTATCTATAATCCATTTTTAAAGTAGTTTGGAGATGATTAAGCTGTTAAAAGGGAACATTGAGACGAGTACGGATTTCGTGTATGAAATTATCTTGTATAGATTGTCTAAAATCAATGAGACGAAGATGGGATAAAAGTCTTAAGTTAGGGGTTGATTTTGGAGACTAAATGTCTAAAAGAAAGGGGCATAACATTAATTTATGTTTACATAAAATCATCTTTTCGAACCTATATAACTCGAGTGAATAAACTTGTAAGGGATTAAAACCTGTATCCTATGGTCATTTGATTTGGGAGTTTTCAGCTTAAAGCTCGCCACATGGGTTATATAGAAAGCAAATGAGAAGATGCTTGAAAAGAAAGAAAAAAAAAAGAAGATAAATAGAGAAAAAACAAGAATAATTGAGAAAAGACACAATTACATTGATTAAGCCACAAGACATTGGTTGATAGAACTATACCTTTGATGTGAGGTAAGTAGATTAGTTTCGTCTTAAATGTTAAAGCAATAAAAAATATAGGAGAATCTCGACTTGTTGAAATGTGAACTTGTAATAGTAAGATACATCCAAACTAAGAAATAATAATGATTAGAATTAACTAAACTTCAACTTTAGGATGCACCCGGGAAAATCAAGTAAAAAAAAAAAAGTTTGGAGGGGTATGTACCTCTTGAGCAAAGAAATGAAATATTTGACTACGGAGTTGAACCAATCATTAGTTTGATGTATTTACATGTGTTTACACATACATATCGAGTTTTGTATATGACAGGTGGAGGTTAATTTGAATTTGTAATGTTGAAATTATTCATTGTGTTAATTGTTGAATTCCATTCCTGAGATACGGCAGGTTGTTAAATCATATTTTATGTGGAGTTAAGATGCAGTTTGTTTGAGAATAAACAATTGTTCAAGTTTGAGGGATTTGATAAATACATTTTACACACTTATTTATGCCACAAAGCGTGGATAATTATGGGTAAATATATTGGAATATGTCTTAATTCTATATAAATTATGTTTTACAAAATAACATTGATGAATATGGTGGAATTTAGGAGAAACAAACGAAAATGGAAGAAAATCAAAATTTAAGGACCAAAGTACAAATAGCCAAAAGATGAGACGGATGAAGAAATGAATATGTGAAAAATTCGAAGACCAATTAAGCGAAATAATGAAGTATTGGAAGAAGACGGAAAAGTGAGAATAGAGATCAATAAACAAGAAAACGGAGTTTGGGGAATAAAACGCAAAAATTGGACTTTCTTCTGTACTATGCGGTCGCTTAGGATATTTATCCATGCGGTCACATGGTAGCCAACAGGAAATCCGGGGCTGAAGTTAGTTGAAATATGCTATAGCCTACGATTGTACTATGCTATAGCATTGTACATTTTTCGAGGAAAATTCCTAGTTTCCTTGTATGACTTCAACTCTAATGTAAACAATATTTACGAATTCTTTTAAAGACCTAAGGCCGTCTAAAAGTAGTTCACCACGCATTACAATACATTAGAGAGCATAGAAGACGGCAAGAAACATCAAAAGAGATTCCACGACATCAAGATCCTATCAAGATTCATAATTTGGGTGATGTAGACTCTATATAATTCTTGTTTTCTTGTCAATATCATGTTATGCTAGATTTATTTGTGCTAAGAGAACGATCAACCTTGTAATATGAGTTTTTAGTAGTTAGTTTTACATATTTGACATTGAAAACACGTTTTTAGATTTTGAATGATTTGCATGATTATCGTTTTTCTACAATTATTGTGCACGATAGTTATATGATTTGGTGGCTTATTTTATGCATTCGAAGGAATGATAACAGACTTGACATAGTGTAAATTATCATAGGGTCTGATAGAGGATAAAAATATACCGTTATACTCTATGTGAATCTCTAAGTGTTCATAAAAAATTCATACTCTCTTGTATGTTCTCATTCGTCGTAGAAATATAGTCGGATCATATATAAGAGTAGATTTAACATTACTCGAGAAAGATTGTTGAATGAAAGAGGAACATTGATTCTTCAAAATTATATCGTGTCGTCATAGTGTAGATCTAAGGTTAAAAATGATTATTGCATGGTAATTCGAAAATCCTAGTGCACTTGTCATTCATTAAAACAAATTAACTTGCATTTAGTTTAGTAATTCACTTATAATTGCATAAGTAGCTTATTTTAGTTATATATAAACATATGCATCATATTATTCTTGTTTAGATTAAGATCGCGATAATTAAAATTGAATTAAAATAATCTCTGTAAAATAATACTTTGACTCAAATCCACTTTATTATTTGTTAATGAACCGTACACTTACGTTGATTTTAATTCAAAATATATTTTCGTGAACACGTTCGTTGTTAAAATGTTGAACAAATATTTAACTTTGGGGTGGATATTTGCAAAGCAACCAAATAATTTATTCGATATTTATAGAGAACTTAGGATTATATGATCACATACAGAAAATCAGACAAATTGGAGATCATTGGATATTCTAATTTTCATCATGGAATATGACTGCGGAACTTTGTCACCAGGCTACACATTTTTGAATATAATTAAAAGACCACTTAAGTTATTCTGTGACAATAGCAATCTTGTATTTCAACAGGAGCTCAATGCTACTAAGGTCTTTTATGAGCATAATGTTCACATGTGTATTGCATCTTTTGATGATATTTTAGTTTAGTAGGAGTTTGTATTTGAATATTGTCTGTTTTAGTCACATAATTTTATCTATGGATATTCAGTTTATTTCAAAAATAAAGTATTCGGTTTAGTTTCACTCTGATTAAAGTTTTGGTTTGATTTCATTAAAGACAAAGATAGGACAAATTGGAAATACGCATGTTTGGATCATATTACATGTAATTTCTATACTACGCATCCACACTTAATCCATGTTAGTTCATTGTGTTGATATACGTGATCAGTGATGAGTTTAGTTATGATATTTGTAGCGAAAATCGCTTTATTCATATATTTGCCTATTTAATGGACGAGATTGTTTGGATATAGACTATGATAGCAAAAGTTTTGACATCTTAGGTTATGCATATTTAAAAAAGGTAACATATGTTTCACAAGTGGGACATTGTTGGAATTTAATGACATGTGGGCCTACATATATAATTAATTGTGTATAAAGACTATTTTAATGTTAAGCATATTTAAAGTTATCTAAATAAAGAATTTAAGTTATTGGGCTTTGGGTATCTAAAAAAAATGTGGGCCTAAATATGTATAGAGATCGGATCCATTAGGGTTGTATTTGATTATGTGCCGGATACATATGAAAATATAAATATGGTTATGATCCACAATTTATATGTGATTCTCAATCTTTGTGTCATCCCATCAATACAAAAATGTAGGAGAAAACATATTGAAAATGAAGATTTAAAACCTATAATTAAGAACGAAAAATCAAGAACAAGCAATCAAGAATTCAAGATCCAGAATCAAGATTCAATAATAAATAACAATTCCCAATGAATTAGGGTATGCTCCGCACTTTATAATTTTATTGGTGATTTGATTGAGGGATTTT
>CAIGRB010074051.1:5546-17886 GCA_903798255.1 Fraxinus quadrangulata | reverse complement strand
TTTTTTTTTTTTTTTTTCATTTTCTATTTTCGGTGGGTCTCACACATGTGAGTGAGTGTAAAACATCTGTGAAATTTTTTTCTGTTCATATGATTTATTCCTTTTTAGTTTATAAGACTTGATACAAATGTCTTATTTCTTATTTTAATAGTTGTGCGCTTCTTCTTTTACACTTTTTCATACATTTTTTTGAGAATTGCTGCACTCTGAAAAGCCACGGCCTTTGGAAGTTCTATTGGTCTCTTCCTTTATGACAACAATTGAATAAAATCCATTTTTATCCGCAACATATTAAAACATACGTATGTTAAATTTAATTTTATTGAATAAAAAATTATTTACTTGAAAATATATATAATTCGCTTGAATCCATTTTTAATTTTATAGAATCCATCGAGCATTGATACTTGCGGCAGGCTGTAAACACTCACGTGACACTCAGTTCCGGATCAGGGTTGAGAAGTCCGGATCCGTTTCGGTTTCAACGGTGAAACCGAAAAAGGGTGGCTGCCTGGCTGGCTCAAACTCATGAAAACAGAGGGTTAGGTTTCTCTTTCATCCGAAGCATAGAGAGTATCGAAAAATAATATTAGAAGCATTTTCTCTTCTCCATTGCACTTACACACAAACAAACTATACTCTCTGTGACGATCTTCTCGATGCTCTTTCTCTCTCTTCTTCCTTCATAATCTCTCTCTCTCTCTCTCTCGCACGCCACACACATTTGCTCGGCCACACCACTACTTCACCTCCTTCAATTGAGAATCCAGATCTCTCATTCCGATTTGAATCTCCCTGATTCGTCTCTGCTTGCAGGTGTGTTATCTTTGATAGTCGGATTAGTTTGCTGGATGCATGAATTCCTTTGTTCTGTTAATTGGAATCTGAATTTATGTGTAGAGCATCTATGCTATTAGCATTTCCTAATTAGCTGTATGCATTGCTTGGTTTGAATTAGCTAAATAGTCCTATTATTTTCATTATTTCTACTAACTGTCATAATGGAAAATCAAGCTAATTTTTTTTTGCGGAATCGAGCCATTTCTTTCTCCCGTTTTCTTGGAGTTTTATATACTGGTAATTTCTGTTTTTGTTTCACTCCTTAATTCTTGATTTTCCTAATTCCATTCATCTTGAATATATTTGATTACAACATTAACTCATCTGTTTTTTTCCTGGGGTAATCAGTGGAAATATTACATCTGCTGCATGCGGACAGCTGGTTCTATTATGTTGATTGCTCTGATACAATAGCTGAAAAATCTTATAAAATATTAGAAACGAGAATGTGAATGTGCTATGCAGCTATGCTTATGAAATTTCCTATCTAAATTAGCCAAAAATTCCATAAATACAGTAGTTAAGCTCAAATTAGACTTTTAATTGGGAGATTGTTCAAGTTGACGCCACAAGGTTGGCAATGTATTGAATTCGTTGTCAATTTTTTTTGTTAAAGAAGAGATGCCATTTTGCGAGTTGTCATAAATCTTGTTTTGTTATGCTGTTCCTGTTTAAATGCAACCCTGATATAATCTGATATTTTACTTTTTACTTCTCTGTCCCTACCTCAGAAGTTTATTTATCTAGTTTCATGTCAATCTTTTCAAATCTCAAACTTAGCTACATTGTATGTCCGGTATCTCTGTTTAATTATTTAATCATTTTGGATTGATTGTTGGGATATATTTACTAAGAAGCAGATGATTAATACTTTCTCTTTAGTGTTTAATGATATATCTTTCTCCAATATGCAATTACTGCTTGCCTCAGCTTTAAAAGATTCATTTCTAAACTTTAACCCTCAATTTCCTTTAACGGTTCTTCCTTCTTTCTCTTTAAATTTTCTTTTGGTAATTTCAATTACTCATTAAATCATTTCCTATTGTTGGCCGAAAAAAGATTCACGCTGTGTAATCCGCTTGCACAAGTGGAAAAATGGCTTCAATGACTCAATCTTCAGTGTCAATCACGGGAAATTTGGCTTCCAAACCCTCTGCTTCAGATCTTCTTAAGAGTTCTAGTAATTCTATTTGTGGTGTACCCCTAAAAGCACTTGGAAGGGCCCAACTAGGAGCAAAACGGAGAGACTTTACTATCTCTGCAAAGGTTAGGAAAGTGAAAAAGCACGAATATCCATGGCCAGAAGATCCTGATCTGAATGTGAAGGGTGGAGTCCTCAGCCATCTCTCACCTTTCAAGCCTTTGAAAGAGAAGCCAAAGCCAGTGACCTTGGATTTTGAAAAGCCTCTTATGGATCTGCAGAAGAAAATTGTTGATGTATGAACCATTTAAATTGGTGTATGTGTTTTTTTTTTTAGTGGAAACTTGTTAGTATATAAAATATGATTGAGTTTTTTTCTTTTCTTTTCTTTTTTTTTTTTTTGTCTTTTTTGAATTACAGGTGCAAAAAATGGCAAATGAAACTGGGCTGGACTTCAGTGATCAAATTATCTCGCTAGAGAACAAATATCAACAGGTTTAGCCAATCATATGTGCCTCTAAATTACATTGCCATCTTACTTTTCTTTCATGAGCACAATAGTTGCTGCCTTCTATCTGAACACGATCTTCATATATTGGAGGCAAAACTTACAAATGCAAGTTGTAACTTCTATTTTCATATTATCATGGCTGAAAAATTGAATTTACATATTTTAATTCCTTTCGTTGCAGGCTCTGAAAGATCTGTACACGCATTTGACTCCTATACAGCGTGTGAACATTGCACGGCATCCTAATAGGCCAACGTTTCTTGATCATGTCTTCAATATTACTGAGAAGGTCTGGTAGCTTCTCTAGTCTGACATTCAATTTTCAATGATAGTTCTTTATAATTTTTGTTATTAACTTCTATATTTCCATATAGTCTTCATTTTTATTCAGGTAAACAAGAATTTATTATTAGTTGGAAAGTGATAAGATAGGATGAAAGATCTTCCCATATCATAACAAACCTTTTAATTTCCAACTGTCCAGTTTGTAGAGCTCCATGGTGATAGAGCTGGATACGATGATCCTGCTGTGGTCACTGGCCTTGGTACAATTAATGGTAGGAGTTACATGTTCATGGGCCATCAGAAAGGACGGAATACAAAGGAGAATATTCAGCGCAACTTTGGGATGCCTACTCCCCATGGGTATACATTTGGGAAACAATTTGTTTATCATATTTTAAACTTCTACATGAAGTGTACATATTGAAAAACACCTACTAGGTCCTAGTTGCTTAGGAATAACCATTGGATACACGTGCATTAACGCATTTGTTGATGTTGTAGAAAATTCCATTTTGCCACAATGCAGTAAGCTTTAAAATGAGGATATGCATTTATCCCGTGCTAAATTGTGTGTTTTGTAACCAACAGTTATCGGAAGGCACTACGCATGATGTACTATGCAGATCACCATGGATTTCCAATTATTACTTTCATTGACACTCCAGGAGCATATGCTGACCTTAAATCTGAGGAACTAGGCCAAGTATGTGTATGGTAATTGTGGAATCCTCCTGAGTGACTGGAGTGTGCAATTAATCATTTGTTTTAATTTATGTAGGGGGAAGCAATAGCTCATAACTTGAGGACTATGTTTGGTCTGAAAGTACCAATTGTCTCAATTGTTATGGGAGAAGGTGGCTCTGGTGGAGCTCTGGCTATTGGTTGTGCCAACAAACTATTAATGCTTGAAAATGCAGTCTTCTATGTTGCCAGGTAATTTTAAATTGACAATCAGCATATTTACTCTAGTCCTACATTGTTCAAGGGGCTTGTTTGTTATGCAGATGGTCTAATTTCCACTCGGATGATAATCATGGATTTCTTTAATCCTTAATTGCAATTGTGGATGGTTCCTTTATTGACAAAAAAAATCCTTTCAACTACCTCCTTGAGAAGTGTTGTTTGCATCATCTTTAAATGCTGCACACAGACTCATAACATTCACTATTTCATTGTTTCCTGAATGAATTTTAATGCGAGTGCATTGTCAGTCTATCATCCTTTTGACCAATGAGGCTCAATGGTATCCTATTGTATGTTAGTCTCGTTGTCTATTAGAGTGCACATTTTGATCAGCGGCAAATAGAAATAGCTTGACAAGAAATATAAAATACGTATATTTTACAGTTCATTTCATTGCATCCACAGTACCAACCTCTTGACCATACCTTCTCTGTGTCATCCATTCATTACCTTGTTTTTGAAACATGTACACGCTAAAGCCAAAAGGTATTAACGAGTGACAGTATGGTGGTGAATTATAGTAAGCTAAATGTTTTATCGCATAATGTAGAATAGGCTAGAACTATTGAGGCCAACAAATAAAAATTAACTTTGTGAACTCTTGACACTTAATTAAATAAATCATTATAATGTCTCATTTACTAACAAAGGCAATTGAAAAATAATCTTACAGGCAGAACTGCATACACATTTTTATTTTGAATATGTGGATTTATTAATAATTGAATAAACCTCTTTTCTCTAGCTGAATATTATTCGAAACATAGCACAAGTCTTCCCCAATCACAATGTTCTCGAACTCTCGCAAATTTTTTTGTTTCCTTAATAAAATATTTAATGTAATTTCATTCATTTACTTGTTAACTTCTTATTCACATTCAATTTCCATGGCACAGCCCAGAGGCATGTGCAGCAATCTTGTGGAAGAGTGCGAAAGCTTCTCCAAAGGTGCTTTGACTGATCTGTTACTTTTTGTCTAGAAGAGATAAAATTGTTGTGACTCAATATACTTCCCTCTCATTCCAGGCAGCTGAGAAGCTAAAGATAACAGCTAAAGAACTGTGCAAGCTAGAAGTTGCTGACGGCATCATCCCTGTAATATTCTCTCACCATTTTATTCATTGCATCTTGTTTACCACAACTCTATCTCATTACCTGAATATTCTTTCTTACTTTAATTTTAATCTGAAAACATTCTAAATGTTTAAATGTGTTTTGAACATGAAATGTCATGTGTTTAAGATCGGAAGTACATTACTAGAGATTCCTGAGGACTTTGTGACCCAAGAAGAATATTCTTTGCATTTTATACCTTATTGCATTGCTTATGCTGTAGAAATTTTTGTTTCATGTCATCTCCAAACTTGGTACAACTTTTTATGATTAATTGGAATTTATGATTCATTTTAGGAACCTCTCGGCGGTGCACATGCTGATTCATATTGGACTTCACAACAGATAAAAACTGCAATTGTTGAATCAATGGATGTGAGTGGCACCTTCACCTTTTTTTTTTTCATAATATTGTGTGTGCTTATCAGAAGCTTGAGACACTTCTGATTTCTGCAGGAACTTGGAAAAATGGACACAGAAGAGCTGTTAAAACACAGGGCTCAAAAGTTTCGTAAACTTGGTGGATTCCAAGAGGGAATTCCAATTGATCCAAAGAAGAAGGTCAATATGAAAAAGAAAGAAGAAGCCATAGATGTGTCCAGGACTTCAGAAGTGGAGTTGAGGGATGAGGTTCAAAAACTAAAACAGCAGATTCAGAAGGCTGGTAAAGTGTCTGCAGATCATCCAGAACCAGGTCTAGATGAGATGATAGAGAAGTTGAAAAGAGAAATTGATTATGAGTATGAAGAAGCGGCAAAAGCTGTAGGTTTGGAGGACAAAATTGTGATGTTGCGAGAAGAAGTTGCAAAAGCAAGAAATTTGAAAGACCAGCTCACACCAGCATTGAAGGAAAAGATTGAACAGTTGAATGATGAATTTAACAAGAATCTTCCATCAGCTCCTAATTACTCCAGCCTGAAATATAAGCTTGATATGTTGAAGGAATTATCCCAAGCTCAGAGTATGTCAGAAAAGAGCACCAACACAGACAAACTGAAAGTGGAAATTGATAAGAGATTCAAAGACGTCATGGATCGGCCTGATTTAAAACAAAAGATTGAGACAGTAAAAGGTGAAATTACAAAATCAGGGGTGTCGGAACTAGTTAATTTAAACCAAGATCTAAAGGAAAAATTTGTGCAGTTGAGCGAAGAGTTAGAGTCAGAATTTAAAGCTATTCTTGAATCTATGGGTTTGCAGGTGTATCCACGTTCAGCCCTAGAAGCGAAGGCAAAATTAGACATGCTTAATGAAGAAACTGATATGATCATAGAAGATGTTATCAATTCATCAAATTTGAAAGGCAAAATTGATCTGCTAAAGATGGAAGTGGCAAATGCTGGAAATACACCAGATGCAGAGTCAAAAAGCAAGATTCAGACTTTGGAGGCAGAAATCAAGCAGGCTGTTGCCGAGGCTGTAAGTTCCCCTGAACTGAAAGAGAAGTACGAGAAGCTGCAGGGTCAGATACTTGAAGCCACCAAATCTTCTGTAGGATCAGATGGAAGTTTGGTTAAACAAAATGTAGGTGAGCAGTTGAAGCACGATGGATCGCCCCTAGAAGTCAATTCAGAAGCAAACCGCACCTTTTTCTGAATATAAGAGCATAAAGAATTTTTCGTTTCTCAATGTCTTTGTTGAGCATGATTTGGTGATGAATCATTGTTCACAGGACGACCTTTGATAAATCTGTTGAAACAACCCAGCATGCTGGATGGAACTTTTTTCAACCTGCAGTTTTTCTCCAGTAACGAGTACCAGCATCTTCAGGACTCAGGAGTCCCAGAGGTTTCGAATTCTCAAAAACATGATGGTGGACTAAACCTTTAAACTTTACAGTGTTTAGCTATTTGTTTTTAATTTTACGTTGCTTTCGAGTTGCGTTAATTGCTTCTTTTTTTTTTCCAGCAGGTAAAGGAACATATGGTTGTATAAATTAATTATTTGAGTTCCAAGAATGATTAAAGAGTGCATTATTAANTTCGTAAACTTGGTGGATTCCAAGAGGGAATTCCAATTGATCCAAAGAAGAAGGTCAATATGAAAAAGAAAGAAGAAGCCATAGATGTGTCCAGGACTTCAGAAGTGGAGTTGAGGGATGAGGTTCAAAAACTAAAACAGCAGATTCAGAAGGCTGGTAAAGTGTCTGCAGATCATCCAGAACCAGGTCTAGATGAGATGATAGAGAAGTTGAAAAGAGAAATTGATTATGAGTATGAAGAAGCGGCAAAAGCTGTAGGTTTGGAGGACAAAATTGTGATGTTGCGAGAAGAAGTTGCAAAAGCAAGAAATTTGAAAGACCAGCTCACACCAGCATTGAAGGAAAAGATTGAACAGTTGAATGATGAATTTAACAAGAATCTTCCATCAGCTCCTAATTACTCCAGCCTGAAATATAAGCTTGATATGTTAAAGGAATTATCCCAAGCTCAGAGTATGTCAGAAAAGAGCACCAACACAGACAAACTGAAAGTGGAAATTGATAAGAGATTCAAAGACGTCATGGATCGGCCTGATTTAAAACAAAAGATTGAGACAGTAAAAGGTGAAATTACAAAATCAGGGGTGTCGGAACTAGTTAATTTAAACCAAGATCTAAAGGAAAAATTTGTGCAGTTGAGCGAAGAGTTAGAGTCAGAATTTAAAGCTATTCTTGAATCTATGGGTTTGCAGGTGTATCCACGTTCAGCCCTAGAAGCGAAGGCAAAATTAGACATGCTTAATGAAGAAACTGATATGATCATAGAAGATGTTATCAATTCATCAAATTTGAAAGGCAAAATTGATCTGCTAAAGATGGAAGTGGCAAATGCTGGAAATACACCAGATGCAGAGTCAAAAAGCAAGATTCAGACTTTGGAGGCAGAAATCAAGCAGGCTGTTGCCGAGGCTGTAAGTTCCCCTGAACTGAAAGAGAAGTACGAGAAGCTGCAGGGTCAGATACTTGAAGCCACCAAATCTTCTGTAGGATCAGATGGAAGTTTGGTTAAACAAAATGTAGGTGAGCAGTTGAAGCACGATGGATCGCCCCTAGAAGTCAATTCAGAAGCAAACCGCACCTTTTTCTGAATATAAGAGCATAAAGAATTTTTCGTTTCTCAATGTCTTTGTTGAGCATGATTTGGTGATGAATCATTGTTCACAGGACGACCTTTGATAAATCTGTTGAAACAACCCAGCATGCTGGATGGAACTTTTTTCAACCTGCAGTTTTTCTCCAGTAACGAGTACCAGCATCTTCAGGACTCAGGAGTCCCAGAGGTTTCGAATTCTCAAAAACATGATGGTGGACTAAACCTTTAAACTTTACAGTGTTTAGCTATTTGTTTTTAATTTTACGTTGCTTTCGAGTTGCGTTAATTGCTTTTTTTTTTTCCAGCAGATAAAGGAACATATGGTTGTATAAATTAATTATTTGAGTTCCAAGAATGATTAAAGAGTGCATTATTAAAAATCTGGAATATTTTGAGTGGCTGTGCTTCTTTGAAGACATGAAAGCTACGAGTAAACAGGCAATGCAGTTTTATTCCAATTAAAAAAAAACAAAGAAGAGACGACAGAAAGCAATCTTTGATCGAACAGTGTTTGTAGTGGTGCACATCAGCACATGTATATTATTTTAGTCATAAAAATTCTTCCAAGACGTTTGTTTCTCTTTCGAACCTGCAAACTAGGTTGGTTTTTTTTTTTTTTCAATGGATCGTGCATCTGATGGCCAAATCATATATTGGATTATGCCACTTTGTCAAAAGAATTTTGATAGACGTAGTGATATAAGTGTAGGTGACAGCAAATGATTAGATAGAGAAATTGACTGTATTTTAAGCAGTGTAATAATAAAATGTCACTTGACATTGTATCAACATTTCTGTTAGCTTATTTGACACTGTAGCATGATTGACATATATTTGACATTGTTGGTGGGCGTTGTCAATAGAGACAGACTTTTAGGGAACAGACCAAAATCTGGTCTGGTCACACAGTATAAACTGCATACTTAAAAATCGATAAAACAATCGGTGATCTGGTCGGTTAAGGCAAAAGTCAATAAATTTTTGTCGGTTTGCTGTGACAATTATCAATTAAAAACCAAAAAATTAACAAATTAAATTTTTAATTAGAGTAACCATGTGCTCAGCAAATAAGATTATATTATAAGCTTCTATCTCCCTCATCATAACCAAAAAAGCTAAAGAGCCCTCCCATCCTAACATCAACTATTCCTGCTTTCGAGTTGCGTTAATTGCTTCTTTTTTTTTTCCAGCAGGTAAAGGAACATATGGTTGTATAAATTAATTATTTGAGTTCCAAGAATGATTAAAGAGTGCATTATTAAAAATCTGGAATATTTTGAGTGGCTGTGCTTCTTTGAATACATGAAAGCTACGAGTAAATTGCAGTTTTATTCCAATTAAAAAAACAAAGAAGAGACAACAGAAAGCAATCTTTGATCGAACAGTGTTTGTAGTGGTGCACATCAGCACATGTATATTATTTTAGTCATAAAAATTCTTCCAAGACGTTTGTTTCTCTTTCGAAGCTGCAAACTAGGTTGGTTTTTTTTTTTTCAATGGATCATGCATCTGATGGCCAAATCATATATTGGATTATGCCACTTTGTCAAAAGGATTTTGATAGACGTAGTGATATAAGTGTAGGTGGCAGCAAATGATTAGATGGAGAAGTTGACTGTAATTTAAGCAATTTAATGATAGAATGTCACGTGACATTATATCAACATTTCAGTTAACTTATTTGACACCGTAGCATGATTGACATATATTTGACATTGTAGGTGGGCCTTGTCAATAGAGACAGACTTTTAGGAAACAGACCAAAATCTGGTCTGGTCACACAATATAAACTGTATACTTAAAAATCGATAAAATAATCGGTGATCTGGTCGGTTAAGGCAAAAGTCAATAAATTTTTGTCGGTATGCTGTGACAATTATCAATTAAAAACCAAAAAATTAACAAATTAAATTTTTAATTAGAGTAACCATGTGCTCAGCAAATAAGATTATTTTATAAGCTTCTATCTCCCTCATCCTAACCAAAAAAGCTAAAGAGCCCTCCCATCCTAACATCAACTTTTCCATGTGAAAATCATTAGAGTGTTACCGGCCCCTCACAAAGGTTGTCACCCCCGATACAACAAGAATATTTCAAATCATTAAACTTTCTAGGCCATTGTGCACTAAATGTAATCTTTTTTAACATATAATCACATCAAATGATTTTGAAATCTATCTTAAAATGGTATTTTTCGTGTAGATAAATGCTTGTATTTTTTTAGGTGGATAATAGACTTACATAATAATAAATTTTTCATTAAAAAAATTCGTAATTACTTTGATTCGGTGACATGGAAATAATCATCTATTCTTATAAATTTCTCATAGTATATGTTTTTATTTTTTCATATCGATTCGACCTCGATTGAACAGTCGATACCCGAATCTTTTTGAAAACATTGCTTTTTGTTGCTAGTATAATCCAAGAATAACGCAAAATTACCTAGAACACAACTACTCTGATATTTTATAGGATAAACAAACACAATGTCTTAACAGAGCCCAAATGCACAATCTCAGAATACAAATGGAATAACAGCTTTTCTGTTCTTGGGATAATCCTCCACAAACTTGTCCAAGTACCACTTATGATTTGCTCCACCCCGGGGCACCAAATTGGCACAAGTATAAATAAAAAACCCAAACCCGGCCCAAGACCAAGTCATTAGAGCCCAGCCCAACCACTCCAAAATCTCTCCAAAATAATTGGGACAACTCACCAGCTCAAAAAGGCCTCCTTTAGGTATCTTGTACCCACCTCCCTCTCTCTTCAGGCCCACTAACAGATTATCCGACCACAAATTTGCATACATACCGCTCAAGAAAACCACCAATCCGCCCGCAAATCGCCACCAGAACCGCTCGTCACCTTCAAGATCTGCGTATTGAGAGACCCATCTAGATTGCAAGTAACCGTTCAATAGATTGAATCCAAACGCCATCAGGGCAACGCTGACCGGAAAGCCGGCGGTGGGTTTCCGTACGGAGGGAGATTCTGTATTGTTTTCCCGGCGATGGGTGTTGATGAAGAGCCTGATCGGGTAGATGATGGTGCGATGGAAGTAGTGGAGAAGGAACGGAGACATGAGAATCTTGGCACGGAAGTTGTGGTAGTTGTTGCCATAAGGGAAGATGAGGAAAGTGAGCCAGATGGTGGGGCTCTCCATGAGGAACCAGGCCAAGGGTGGTGGGATAGTGGGGCCCCATCCGGGGCGGTGGTGCTTGCCATAAGGAGCGGTGAGAAACAGGAGGGAGATTATTGTTGGTGGTGTTATTAGATAGAGAGATAGAAGGCTGTAGTTGAAGAAATTCTGATCTGAGAACATTGTGCTGACTGCTGAAAGTCAACTTTTTTAATTCGGAAAATTTTGTTGTTTGATTTGTAAATTTTGGGACAGAGTGAAATGGAGAAGACGACCTGTCAATTTGGCATTAATACAAGGAGGGTGTTAAGGCGTGTTTGGCAGTGGGGATGAGAAATTTGTTTAAAGAGAGTGCTATTCTTTTGGCAAGAATACATGGGTGACTGATTGATTATTATTATTGTTGTTGTTTATTCATTTATTTTCCCCTTTTATTTTAAAATTCATTTTCAAAAACACATTTAATGGATTCTACAACTTTTATAAACTTTTTAACATTAATTAGGTCAGCGGTCAAGTGACCTATTTTTAGATAGAGTAATGCTATGTAGTCTCACTGAACTTACGACCCCAATCTAGATGATGCTAGATGAAAGATAGAATTAAATGATTTATTTCATTTTACTTATTATTAAATGCTACATTAACGTCACGTAAATTGAGTTTGTATTTTAATAGGGCTAAATAACATTACTCTTTTACTTTTTGTAGACCGAGTTCTACAACATATGGGTGTAGAAAAGCATATAGTGAAAAGCTTAGTTTGGGCATGAGACGATCCAACCCTTGCCGTGTCGCGGATCAAGAAAAATCAAGATGGAATTTCAACATCATGTTGGTGAATTTGTACTATAGGCATATTTTATACATAATATTGAACATAATTTCATAGTATAACAGACAAGATTTTACATACTCTCTCTTTTATTACTACTAGTGAAACACGTGTAACAAATGTGTCATGATGTAGTTGGCTATGTAATAACGTAGGTATTTAAAAAAATATTTATGTCAAACATTAGTTTCATAAAATTTTCTTATAAATTGCTAAATGTTTCGAGTCAACATTAAATATAGAGATGAAAAAAATCACACCTACGATTATCGAAAAATCGAGGCTCACCTTTAATCACAACCTCCAGTTATCGAAAAATGTCTTCTCATCAATTCTCGATAGAACAGTCACTGTCAATTACTTCATAAACCCACAATCAATTTTTAAACAAAAGAACGGAGGAAAAAAAAAACAAAAATAGATAACTAATAAA
>CAIGRB010074047.1:0-14120 GCA_903798255.1 Fraxinus quadrangulata | reverse complement strand
AGGCCCTTAAAGAGGAAATGTAGAAGTTGATAAAGAACAACTTTATTAGAGAGGTCATTTACCCAAAGTGGGTCTCGAACGTAGTCTTGGTGAAGAAGCACAATGGTAAATGGAAGGTATGCATAGACTTCTTTAACCTTAACTAAGCTTTTCCAAAGGAAAGTTTTTTCCTTCCAAGAATAGACCAATTTGTGGAATCCACTGCTAGGTACGAGCTTTTGAGCTTTATAGTTGCCTACTCAGGCTATAATCAAATCCATATGCAATCGTAGATGAGGAAAACGCTTCTTTTATCATTGACGGAGGTCTTTATTGCTACAAGATGATGTCCTTTGGGCTAAAAAATATCGGTGTTACCTACCAGAGACTTGAACATAGGGATGTGAAGGGGCCTTCCAGGGGCCAAAAAAGCTTCTAGGACAAGCCCCATCCCTCTCAAAAACCAAATCTGGAGAAGCTTTGCAGCTCTATTTGGCCATTTCTACTAAAGTCATAGTGCAGTTCTCATAAGAGAAGAAGATACTTACCAATTACCTGTCTATTATGTGAGTAAGGTACTTTTCGCTGTCGAAACCTACTACCCCGATATGGAAAAGTTAACTCTAGCCTTGATCACCATATCTAGAATGTTGAGGCCATACTTCCAACCTCACATGACACTCATGTTAATCAACTTCCTGCTCAAGCAAGTGCTTCAGAAACCCGACTCTTTAGGAAGATTTCCAAAATGGGTAGTTTAGCTCAGTGAGTTTGTCATTATTTTCAAAACAAGAACCACTATCAAAGGCCAGGCCCTCGCAGACTTCATGGTAGAATTTGCCAATGTTTCGGATATGGATAAAATCATGGAGCCCACGAAACCTCTTACATGGAACCTATTCGTAAATGGCTCATCCGGGGATGAGTAGGTGTGGTCCTAATTAGCCCTAAATGACACAAGTTCAACTATTCAGTGAGGTTTGGGTTCAAAGCTACCAACAATATGGTAGAATATGTAGCGCTACTTGCCGGCTTGAGGTTAGCTAAAGAAACTAAAGAAATGGAAGTGAAGAAGTTGCTTATTAACAGTGACTCCCAAGTAGTAGTTAGCTAAGTAAATGAAAACTTCACGGCTAGAGACAAGAGCATGGTCGCATACCTCAAATTGGTAATGGACTTACTTCCACCTTTTGAGAAATTCAAGTTGGCTCAAATTTCAAAGATGAAAACGCCCACGTTGATGCTTTGTCATAGTTTGCTAGTAGCAAAGACTCGGAACTACTAACGATTGTACCGATTGAACATCTTTCGAAGCCCTCCACTACTAAAGGAAAAGAGGTAATGTGGGTAGAAGGAACCCTATGTGGATGCAACCAATAGTGGCCTTTCTTAAAGATCAAACCATTCCTAGTAATAAAGATTAAGCGTACAAGCTTAGAAGAATTGTAGCCCACTTTGTATTCCAGGATGATGTGCTCTATAAAAGAGGTTTTTCCTCGCCTCTTCTCCGATGTGTTGGGGAGAAAAAAGCTACCTACATCCTCCATGAAATTCATGAGAGCAGTTGCGGTAATCTCGCTAGAGGGCTTGCGCTAGCACAAAAAACACAACAAGTGTATTATTGACCCACTTTGAAAAAAAATCGATCCAATTTGTACAAAAGTACTATAAATGTCAACATTTCTCTCCTATCCAGAGACAATCCTCCCAAGAACTAACAGTGGTATCCAGCCATGGCCATTTGCCAAATGGGGGATTGACCTTATAGGCCTTTAGGGTAGCGCAAGCTTTGTTATAGTTGCCATTGATTACTTCCCAAAATTGGTCGAAGCCAAACCTCTAGCCAAGATCACAAAAGCCAACATTTTTAAGTTCCTATGGAAGAATATCATATGTCGATTTAGAATTCCTCATTCAATTATCTCAGATAATAGTCGTCAGTTTGAAAACGAAATGGTCAGGGACTTATGTGAGAAACTTGGGATCAATAAGCATTTTTCGACACCTCACATCCATAGGCAAATGGATAAGTAGAGGTTGTAAACAAAACCATTAAGTATACTTCGAAAAGAAAACATGACGCCTCCAATGAAGCATGTGTTAATGAACTACCACAAGTATTATGGGCAATCCGAACTACAAGTTGGACCCCAACTGGAAAAACCCCATTCTTGATGGCTTACAGTGCGAAAGCAATAAGTTCGGTGGAAGTCGGGTTACCTTCCCTCGTGGATTGCAATTCAACGAAATATCCAATGATGGGTTGAGAAGATGTGAGCTCGACTTCCTCGAGGAAATAAGGTACAAATCCCAAGTAAAACTAGCCGCATATCAAAGGAAGATAACCCATTACTATAATGTGAAAGTTAAGAAAAGGTCCTTCCGAATAAATGATTTCGTACTTCGAAGAATCTTCATGTCCGCCAAAGAACTAGTGATAGGCATGTTAGGTCCAAACTGGGAAGGACCATATTACATCAAAGAAGAGCTATGACCTGGCACTTATTGGGTAGAAGCAGAGTTATTAAAATCGGACCGGATCGGACCGCCCAGTCCGGTTACTATGATTGGTACATTTAGTAAGTGACCCGGTCAAATATTGGTTGAACCGCTCAATGCCATGACCGAACCGGACGGGTTTAGATGAAACCAGAACCGGTTCAAGGGTGAACCGATTTATGGCAGAGTCAAGTACAAAATTTTTATTCAATATACAAAGGTAGAGATTCGAACCTTGGCATTTGAAGTGAAACATCACATCCTTAACCATTATGGCAACATCTGAACTTGTGTCACAATGGTGAACTAATACATATATATTTTATATTTGGAAAAATTGTTCTACCTTTATTTTAAAAAATATTTTTTTATTAAAATTATAACTTAGCAATGACCCACCGGTTAAACTACTAACCCACCAGTCGAACCACGACCTGGTGACCCAATGATTTTTTTAAGTCGACGAACGGGTCACGTCTGATAACTATGGATAGAAGATCTAGATGGGAAAATGTAGCATTTCCCATTGAACATAGAGCATCTTAGAATATACTACCAGTGAATGGGTTCTACGGCTAGAGGAACCTTCCCAGTCATTGTAAATACTTTGAAGTGATTCAATAAAAGTACGTTTTGATATGTCTAAACACAAGTATGCCATGACAAAGCTGAATGTCATGGAAGAAGCCCCTACATAGATGAACCATCCATTATGTAAGGAAGCGTGGGCGCCTCAGAGAAGATGATGAGATTCCAAAAGGGATTACATCATTGACTATCCAAGGCATACAGCACAAGCCTCCCATGATGAAGTTGAACGTCATGAGAGAAGTCCCTACATGGATGAGCCATTTACCATATAGACACGAGGATTAGATCCCAAAAGGAATTACCTCATTGGCTCTTCGAAGCGTACATCATAAGCCTCAAGCCCCTACATGGATGAACCATCTACCATGTAGAGAAGCCTGAGTACCTTGGAGAAGATGATTAGATCCCAAAAGGGATTACCCCATTGGCTCTTCGAAGCGTATAGCACAAGCCTCCTATGATGAAGCTAAATGTCAGGGGAGAAGCCCCTACATGGAAGAACCATTCACCATATAGGAAAGTGTGAGCGCCTCGAAAAGAAGATCAGATCCCAAAAAGAATTACCTCATTTTTTCTTCGAACCGTACAAGATAAGCCTCCGATGATGAAGTTGAACATCGGGGGAGAAGCCTATGGATAAACCATCCACCATGTGGGAAAGTGTGGGCGTCTTGGGAAAAGAAGATCAAATCTCAAAAGGGATTACCTCATTGGCGCTCTGAGGTGTACAACAAAAGCCTTCCATGATGAAGCTGAATGTCATGGAAGAAGCCCCTATATGGACGAATCATCCACCATGTAGAAAAACATAGGGGCCTTAGAAAAGAGGATCAGATCCCAAAAGGGGTCATCGTATTAATATTCTGAGACATGAGAGAAATGTTAACTGCTGAAAAGATATGTACCTCATGGAGGTCCCAAAACTTAATGTTATAACTTATTTTTGGAGGTCATCATGTTTACTTTATTCTCACTTGCAAGTTATATTGTTAAATTTATATACTTTATGAAGGTCCCAATACTTGCGAGTTGTTGCTTAAGTTCTGAATCTTATTGCTAGTTATATTGTTTAAAGTTATTGATGGTCGTCTTAGTACTTGGAAAATTCAAACAAGAAGATAGAGAAATATATACTTCATTAAACAAAAGATTGTACATTGGTGGGCCTCGGCCAATACGTTACAAAAAATCCTATACTATGCAAGAGGTAGTAGAGAATCTAACACCTCCATAGCAGGTGTTTCAACAGTAGGGGCTTCTTGGCCTGAAGCTTCATCCACAAGAGCACCCTATTGGTCTTCTGCCTCCACTACATCATCAGTGAAGGTCTGAGGTACCTCTTCCAAAAACTTTGCTTTCAGCTCAGAATCATTGAGTTCTAGGTAAACTTTTCCTACCCTCTCCACTACTTCGGCATAGGAAAATGTCCTTCAAATAGTGACAAAGCTTTAATACTCTTCCGTCAGATGAAAGTTGGCAATGTAGTCCTGCACTGCCTCCTCACCTGCCTTTTAAGCATTAGCCTTGGCTTGTTCAGCCTCCTTCACATAATACCTTATTTAGGTCTCCAGAAACCCAAGGCGTCCTTGAGCCCATTGTTCTCTAAATTGGCCTTCGCCAAAGCTTCGGCTGTTAGCTTCTGATGATTGTTCGAAGTTTTAAACCTTTTTGTCAAGGAAGCAACCTAGCACGAGGATTCATGGACCTCCATCTTTAGAGCTTCAATCTCCGCTAAGGTAGAATCCAATTTAGTCACCTCTTCAGCTCGCTTGGCCCTCAGCTATTCAGCCATGGATCTTATTTTCTTTATCTCATCCTTCATTGAGGCAAACTTCTCAACTGACTCTCGATTGCGTGTCTGAATATCTTTGAGCACTTCTTGGCATTTAAAACTTGCAAAAATTGGTAGTGACGCTACGGGCCTCAAGTGGCAGTATCTCTATTATTATTTGGGCAATCTCCTTATCTTTTCCTGCCAAACTTTTCGGACGTCCTAGGGGTCTTCGCCACTGGCGCCTTTTTCACAACCTCGGAGGTCTGCTCTACCACCTTCGCAACCTTTTCACTGGCCTCCTTAACCTCCTAAGCCTTGGCCGCATTGAATAAAGCCTGTATCAACTTTGAAAGAAGAGGTAGGGTTTGCTGGGTAGCTGGGACAATGGTTGTACCAAACTTTCCAAAATCTAAATCGGTATTATGGGACTATTTTCTCTTTTGAGGCTCCTCCATTTTTCTTTTGCCCTTGTCAACCATTTGGCCCCTTCATCCTCGCTTTTCTCAGCATGTTTCTTGCTGAGGCACTCTAGTTTTCCCCTAAAGTACTTCGTACACCCAGATGAGGGCTTCAAAGCCTTGGCATTCACTATAGATGTGGCTTTTAATATTGACGCCATATCAGAGGTGGGGTACTTCTTCCTCCCAAAATCATATTTAATAAGTGAAGGTTATGTTAAAACTTAAGCATTGTGTATCAATCAGTGGACATCAGAATTTAAATTTCGAAGCCATCAATCTAAAGTCCAAGAAGAATTTGCTTCGATCGATGAGGAAGTCAAAGTGGCGTGATTTTTGTTGGTTGGTAGATATCTTCAATAACGTCCAACTCAGCTTGGGAAAGTTCGAAACGAGTCCCTAAAACTGTAAAACAAAGAATGTCAAACATGTTACAAATAAAATACAAGTTACAAAAGAGAGGTTTACGAGCTTCCAAATACTAGGTCAGCACAGTACAAACTGGAGCCTTGTCCATATCAACCATCTAACATTTGCCCTTAACCCAGAACCATGACTCTTTCCAACCCTTTGGACCCACCACAAAAGGGGTCTGACCCCCTCTAAAGGAGTCATATAATACCACCATTTGGACTCTCCTTTTCTAAGTACTCAAGGTTGGAAAAGTGTTTAGAAGACGTAGGGTGACATATCCTCACCAAGAGAGATTTTCTTCCACATGAAATGTGCCCAACTAGCTGGCTCTACCCATTTAGTAATAGTTGGTGGGAGCCAACATATAGGACCTCAGCACCGTCCCAAGAAATGGGTGCGGAGGTAGATGCACAACAGCCCTACACAGGAACTCATTAATTACCACACATCTCGACCTCAGATAGCAGGTACGTTCGTGGGATTCAATCACTAAGAGTTCTATGGAATTTGGAATTTTATATTTTTCCCTAATTTTAGCTAACTTTGTGGAGGTCATTGCAGAAGCGATTCTTGCAACCCCACCCCACCTCATAGTTTATGGGACCTTCACTCATTGCCCAATAACTTCCATTTGACCCCCCATGAGTAGCCCATTCTCCAACCCTGGCATTGGTGACCCTACCACCGACCCGAAAGCCATTAAAATCGAGAAAACACAGGACGGAAAGGATGGGAAGACAAAATTTTTAAGAAAATTACATAAATGAAAGGAAGCTCTAGGAATGCAACGTCGTTGAAGAACATAAACGAACAGAGATGTTTTCGATTGCTGGAGAAATTTTAAGACCTGCAAAAGAGAAAAACTGATAGAAAGACTATGATTTTGGCTTTTATAGGAAGAAAGGACGAGGCTCAACCATTGGATCTAGATCTACTTCATCTGAAGCGTTCATTTTTTAAATTCATCTGAGGCATTGAATTCAAACAATTTTTGTTGTTAACGCCTTAGATTGATAGGTGTTTCGAACATATGAGCCTCGACATGTTAATCTGCACTTACAGCAGTGTGGCCATCATTGTGCATTTAATGTGTAACAGTTGTACACGTATTGGAAGTTAAAATGCCTCAGTTGTCTTTCCTTGTTAATGCATCAAAACATCAAATCATTGGCACAATTCTCAAAAGCATACTTTGTTGACAAAAAAAAGATCTTCAACCATTCAACGCTCCACTGCTTCAGCTCAAAAAATGAAATTTTAGCTATCAACAAAACAAGAGCCTCAGCAGTTCAGCACTTCACTGCTTCGGCTCAAAAAATGAAAGTTTGGCTATTTACAAAATAAAAGCCTCAGTAGTTCAACACATCTCTGCCTCAACTCAACACACAAATTTCAGCTATTTTCAAAACTAGAGCTTTAGCTTTTCAATATCTATACTTCGGCAAATGTCCCTGCTTCGGCTCAACAAATAAATTTCGACGTTTATGTTGACCTATGATTGATCTCATGTTTTGATTATAACAAATAGATTGCTTTATCTATAACCATTGAATTCAAGTCTTCATAACTATTATGGCCAAATTGATCAATTGAGAACAAAGGATTGCTACCAAAAGAAACAGAAATTTCAATCAAAGAAAATCGAGATAGAAGTCGAGCGTTCACGTCAAATCAAGTATTCACGTTGAATCAAGTATTCATTGAAGATATTAGATTTAAATTATTTGGATTCATATGTAAAGGTAAATTGTTTTAATCCTTTGTAATAAATTACTAGAATCTCAAAAAGTTGAATTTTTATGCACGAGATAAATTATTTATAAAAACCCTTGCATAAAAATTATTTTTCAAAAAGATAAAAATTTCCACTTGATTTTTAAACTTTTTAAAAGTATCATTTATCTTGAAAAATTAAGTGAACGTTTTTCAAACACCAAAATTTTTCAAAATAAATCAAGAAAAAAAATTCAAAAAATTTTGTCCAAGTGAATGTCTGGTTGGGCTAGCGGACGTCCGGTTCGTCCAACTGTCAAATTTTTAACTGTTTTGAATTTTGATGCACACAGCTAGTTTGGTTGTCCGATTCAGTAAGAGGATGTCCGGATGGGACGTACGGTTGGTCAGAAATTTTGACGTTTTGATTGCTATAAATATCACTTCTCTTTACATTCAATATACACTCGTAAGAGCATTTATGTGAGATATTCTTGAGCAAAGCTATATTGATTTATCTTTATCAAATCATTTACTTTGAAAAACTTTCGATTGAATTAACTTTTGAAAATCATTCTACTCATCAAAGTATTTCTCACCTAACACTTGAGTTTCATTCATTGCTATACATTAAAGTGTTAGCATATTTCTCTCTTAGTACTTAATTTAATTATATTATTTATTAAGAGAGAAATTTCAAATTGTAAAATCAACTTCCATTTAGATTTGTGGGTCGTGTCGAGATCCCATAAAGCTCAACATCGTATAACGATCAGTGTTCCTTGTTTGTAAGTCACCGGAAGCATTGTAAATGATTGGATTGCACCACAAGTCATATTGAAAATGCCTTGCTCATGCTGGAGTGCTTGGTAACGGAGGACCTAGATCATTGTTTTGGATCGAACCCCCATAATTATATCGTTTACATCATTTCTCCCTTTTACTTATTGTATTTACATTTGTGCTTATTATTTTATTTTATCGTTTTAGCCTTAACTTGCTTGAATTTATACTAATTTTTCGAAAAAGTTTTAATAACCAATTCATCCCCCCCCCTAGTTAGTCCTTGGGCTATCGGTTTCAGTATTACATTAGGACACAAGAATTAGGTATAACTTCGAATTCTAACTATGATATCAATAGCTATACTTGGACTTGGAGGACTATTGTGTTGGTCAAAAACCTAACCATGACGGAAGTGCGCTTTAAATAAATTTTGCTCTAGATAGAAACCCACGCTTGACATGAATGATCAGACATGGACTTGGGAGACTATTGTTATGCCTCATCACCTAGGTTCCCAGGTAGCTTAGCCGACCCACCAAAGCAACTTCTACCGAACAAAGTTGCTTTGCCTCATCACCTAGGTTCCCAAACAAAGTTGCTTTGCCGAAGTGGCGGAGTCCAGTAAAAAAGAATCCGAGTTTCAACTCCAACTGGTGACGTTCCACATTTGAAGTTTTTAAATTTATGAAATCCCTTTAGAATGATTGATTGGGCAGTTGTAATGAGTGAAAAAGTCAATATTATCAGCATGGGGTATGAGGTAACATTTAATACTCCTGGGGCTAGTGGGTTTGAAATTGATACCTAAGATGTGATGTTTCGGTAAAAGAGATGGAGCCACGTATTCTCTCATCCAACTGTTATTATTGCACATGTAACACTGTAAATATCCCCCATTTGTGCCATTTGGGGGTAATGAAAGTATTGACTACAAATTATATATATATTCTTTCTTTCTGATTAATCTAGTGTTTTTAGTGTTTGAATTACAATCTTGAATGTGAGTTTGGATCTTAATTTATCGTTCATTATCATGTAAGTTATCCTATATCTTTCGTCAGAGCCCGTCTCGTGTTATAAAGCTTTTCCACATTCATACTCAACTTATTTTCGATAGACAATCATTCCACACGTGTTGGAATTAGCTTGAGAAAATGTAAGTGGGCCTGATATCTATTGTCCACTTCAGCCGTGCAAAAAATAAGGTCAACACATTCTTGTATGTTTGCATTCATCATAAAAATATAGTCGGGTCACATATGAGAATAAGTTTGATTCTACTCGAGAGAGATTGTTAAATAAATGAGGAATATTGATCTTCATAATTGAATCGTGTTATCAAATTGTAAGGTTAGGGTTAAAGGGAATTCATACAAGGGCCTTCGGGATCCTAGTATCCTTTACGTCAATTGATTTTCATAAAAACTTGCATTAATCACATCTTTACATTGATTTTCATTAATTTAGGTATTGCGTTCATGAGTAGACTACAATTTAGTCGTAGAAAAACTCATAAATTTTCATTGTTTCGGTTAACTCTTAGTTTAATCAAATTTAAACCAATACAATCTCCATGGGTACAACTTTTGGACTCAAAAATTCATTTCACTACTTGTTAATGAACCGTGCACTTGCCGTGATTTCAAAAGAAATAATATTTTTGTGGGAAGTTTTTGGCGTCGTTGTCAGGGATTGTATTTGAGTTTCATTTCATTTATATTGACAGTAATTCAAAATTTTTGCTTTTATTTTATTTTTATTTATCGATTTATTTTAGTGCTTCTATTTTCTCTCTTTCAAGCATTTTATGCGAAATTTGGGAGGCCATGAACTAATACCAGCTAATCTAAAAATCAAACATACTTTTCACCATAGGCAAAGAGAAGTAAGAGAAGCACAACACACATAGATGTCTAATGCACAGAATAATCTGGTTGTTCAAGTGAATGTAAAGGTAGTGGTCGATGAAGGGAACATGCCAGTTGGGGACTTTATGACTCCACATATTATTCAAAGCCAATCTAACATTGTTTATCATCCCTTGGGTGGTTGAACTTTCAGCTGAAAACCAATGTCATCCATTTATTCCAGAATAGAAATCAAGTATGTGGCAAGGCTAATAAAAATCAACATACACATGTCTCTATTTTTTGAGATGTATCAACACTTTAAATATCAAGGGATTTCAGATGATGCTATCAGATTGAGATTGTTCCCATATACTCTACGTGATAGAGACCTTGAGTGGTTGGACTCACAACCCAATGCTAGTGTCACCACAATGACTTAGCTAAAAAATTATATACCAAATTCTTTCCACTGACGAAACGTGACATATCCATATTATGTCAAAGAGAAATTGAATCCTTTTATGAGGCTTGGAAATATGATTTGGAAGTGTCATCATCATGGAATTAGTAAAGGGCTCTAGCTCCAATACTTTTATTAAGTTGACTTCCATCTTACAAAAGCACGGTGGACTCATCATCCAATGGCTCCTTATCCACGAAGACAATTGATGAAGCCTTTGAGTTATTTAATAGAGTGGCTACTACCACAACCATATGGGTTTCTAAGCGGGATGTTCATAAAAAGGTACCGGGAGTGTTTAAGGTGGAAACTTATACATCATGGTCTGCAAAAATTGACTCTTTGGTTTATAATGTTGAAAGCAAGTCACAGTCAGCCAATACAGTATTGGCAAAGTGGTCAAGTTGTGAAGAATGCGGGGCAAATCATATTACAGCAAATTGTCCAATTCTTGCACAAGATATAGAACAGTTTAATATGTACAAAGAGGCCAGCGCCAACAAAATTAAAAATATTCTGACACTTACAACTCTGGTCGGAGGAAGTATCCAATTTTTTCTTAGAATAATCAAAATCCTACTGCACCATATGGTTATCAGTATCAATAGCTTAAAATTCCATTGGAAGAGATGTTTGGAAAATATATGGGAATGACAGAGCACTACATAAAGACAAACAATCAAGGCATGAGAAGGACCGAGAGAAATCTTCAAAATCATAGTGTTGCAATCAAGAACCTAGAAACTTAAATAGGACATATGGCACTTGCTATATTAGGCAGAGCACCAGGTGCCTTGCCAAGTAATGCTGAGACTAATCCCAAAGAGAAAGTAATGGCCATAAGTATTTTAGAGAATGAAATAATTGATTATCCATCAAGCAATCACAATAAGAAGTAGAGTACAATTTCCTGAGATAACATTCAAAAGACCAGTTAAAATCATGAACAAAGTGCCTACAATAGATGATGAGTCTAAAAATTCAATTGAGAAAAAATTGAAAGAGAATTAAGACAATCCACAAGCTAAAATAGCTGCTTGTATCAGAGAATATGTATCTCCCATCCCATTCCTACAATGGTTGATAGAAGAATCAAATATTCAAGAGACAAGGTTGGGATATACTCATCAAAGCTGACAAATTGATATTTTTTAGCAAACTCTGTTGTTCTAGATGTAGAAGAAGACAAGGATATTTCAATAATCTTGGGACGATCATTCTTAGCAACATGTCGAACTTTGATTGATATGGAGAATTGTGAGCTAACCTTGAGAGTGGATGAGAAACAAAAAGTTTTTAAATTACATAATCCATCCAAACAACCATTAGACCTCGATGCAATTGTATTGATAAAGACTACCAACTCAACAAAACTGTTAGAAGACAAGAATGGAGAATTCAGAGTTTGTAGTGCAAAACGATGATGCAAGACTGGAAATTATAAAGAGTACAAGGGTGAAACATTTCAACTAGAACCACCATTAGTAAATCACCTAAAAGTCAAGCTCTAGACTATAAATCGAGCGCCTAATGGGAGGTAACCTATTTTTTTTATCCATTTTCACTTATTTTGATTAACTATTGCATTACAAGTAGTTTTAGTGATTGCATTAATTTAGGAACTCCTGCATTTAAATGGTTTTTAACATATTTTAGGCAGTATTTTAAGATTGTCATTAGTAACTTTAGCATATTTACTTATTGGTAACAGTTTTACTTAAGTTTATCGTTAACATCCTAGCATTATATTGAGCTTACATTGATATGATATGCATTCTTAATGTTGCACCTATATTTCAATCTTCAAGCCAATTTGAAATACTCATCTTTTCCTAGTTATCAGATTTTTGCAGGGATGCACACTATGTTAGATAGTTTTTCTAAATATTAGAAGATTAGAATTTTTTTTTAGTGTTAATTCGTTCCGAATATTTAAACCTTATATGCTATCATTAATTTTTTTAAATTCTTGAAATAGAAAATTAAAGTCTAGCAATAAAGAAAAGTGGTGGTTGTCATGACGTTTATCAGTCGGGCTAACCTAATCCTTCTACTTATCCGGGTCTACTCCCAGAGAGTTTCTGATCATTACTCCTTTATTTTGATTATTTTCCTTTTTACAATGGGGATGATATAATATTTTTGTTTGGAGATGGGTAAGTATTAGGATATTTAGAAAGTATATTTATTTTGCAACTGCTCATCGAGTATGTATAATTGTTTAATTTTAAAAAAAAAAGGAAAAAAATGTGTAAAAAAAACCCCATACCCAAAAATATGTCTAGTTTAGCATTGAATGACTTGATACATATGATGTTATTTATTTGTTTGAATTGAGTATAGTTTTAGTTAAAACTAAACAACATCATATCTTATGCTTTTACTTATGTACTTATCCATGCTAGACTTAATTATTTGAGCATATAGCCATTATTGAAATATTACTCATGTTGGAGCATGACTTGATTATGTGGATTTGATTGTTGTTGTGTTGACCTAGGTTTTGAACAGAATCCCCAAATCCTTAATATAGAAACTGAACTGCTAAAAAGCAATTTGGGGATAAGAAGGTTAATACTTGTGTTCATAGAACTTTGATGATTTGGAGTTTTCGAATCAAAGCTTTGGTTGAAGGAGTTTGAGTTAAAGAGTCTAGAATGGGCACTGGCCACTTTTAAAATTTGAATCTCACATCAAAAGAAACTATGATGCATCTTAAACCTATCTTTATAGTTTTTATGATTCGAGTTATTAAGCCTGCTAGGATATTTAAAACCAAGTTTTGTTTTATTTTGTTTAAGGACGAACAAAAATTCTAATTTGGGGATGTTTGATAAGTGCGTTTTGCACACTTATCTGGACCATATTTTTAAGGTTTAATGTCATCGAAGTGTTAAATTTTACTTAGCTTGGGTTAACTTTCTCTTATTTCAATTTCAGACTCGTTCAAATGGAAAAGAAATAGGGATGAATTGATGATTAGATGGAAGGTTTGGGGACTAATGTGCACATGAGAAAAAGTCGGAGGATCAAAATAGGCATAATTTGAAGTGGAGAACCAAAATGGAGGAAGGAATGAAGAAGAAGACCAAAATGCAAGAAATGAGAAGTTGCTATAACTAGGCACTTGCCAAGTTATAAGGACCGGGAAATTGCGTGGCCTTGAAAATAGAACACAAAGACCAATTAGGGTGCTCTTGTGACAGCCCTAATTTCAACTGGTCACTTGCCCACATCATTCGCAACCAAAATTTGTTTTTTGTACAGAATTTCAATCAAACAGGGAAACTTTGTTTTAGGCCATTAATTGCACTATTTTAGAGAGTTTTGGGGACCCCTTGAAGGCTAGTATAAATACCAACTATCAACATATAATTAGGGGTGGAGAATTGATTTCAAAAATGAGGCAAACGAACACGTCAAGATCGAATCCAAGAAGTTTATGATTGAATTCAATAATTTCTGGGTGATAAACAACTTTTATATATTTTGCTTTCTTCTTAACAACATGTTAAACAAATATAGTGCTAAGGTTATGATGAATCATGTATCATGAATCTTTAATTCTTAATTTTTTCTTTTTGACATTCAAACAC